>JAWHQI010000175.1:2197500-2457500 GCA_033032865.1 Dactylorhiza incarnata | reverse complement strand
AGTATCCCCATCACGACAGTACCTTTACCCTTGCTCGTGTGCTCTCGAGCGCATGGGCTTCACATGATGATACTCATGGCGCTCACAATGCCCCTAGTGTATTACTACGGAGGCCGCTCGATCAATTTTTGACTTTTTTGGGCAGAGCGCGAGGCACGGGGCTTCGGTTTTGGGAATTTGGTCCCTAAGATTTCTGATTTGAAGAAGAACATTAAAATAATAATAAACCTATTGTGTTTGATGAATCCTTGATTATGCTTGAGACAGGTACTTATAATCTATGAAAGATTAAATATATGAATTTTGCTAAGGGTCACTTAGACCTAGCACTTTCTCATGTTATGATCTCAAGTATATATTTAATTACATACTGACATCTGTCTTGAAGACACTATTTGGAAAAATCAAGGAGAATTCCTGAATTCAGGAAGTAGAGAAAGTCAGAATATTGTTAAGTAAAAATCGACGGGACAGTCTGTCGATTGAACTTAAAGTATCGACCGGAAGATGAGTCGACAGAATAAATCGACTAGACAAACTATCTATGCTGAGCTTATCTACTTTCTTACAAGGAAAAATCGACTAGACAAACCAATTATTCTGCAAATCGAATGGACAGAGAATGACTGGATTAATGTCGATCGATGAGACGATCTTTATGTCGACTGGACAGACTACCACTTATTCAAGCTAACTCTAAGTATTTGCAGAGCTCATGTCATTATTATTTCTCCAATTTTTTCACGCAAATCAAGGCGCAATTCAATGGTATGCCTATGCAATTCTTTATTGTATTAAGTTCGTTGGAGAAATGATTATGGAATAGACTACTCAATTAATACTATTGGAGAATCATTCCAAAATAAATCAGAATTGTGCATTCTTTTTTCTGAACATTATTACTTTATGAGGAATATTCCAAACTAAGCCAAATTTCTATATTCCCTTTTTTGATCAAATTTGAAAATTCAAATTTAGTGATAATAATCACATCCCCCTGATCTCCTCCATTTCCTTTTTTAGAAATGCATCACTATAAAAGGAGATGGACTCCTCCTGTTATTAGTAATGATCTGCAGAATACAATATTCAAAAGCAAGAATTCTCAAGTCAATTATTCTGCCATCAAGAGCAAAAATCCTTTCAATTCTCAAGAGCGCTATTCCCTGATTCTGAAGAAGTTTTCAACTACCTATCAACAAAGAAAGAAAGGATTACTGCTGCTCATTCCCTTGATACAGATCTATTCTTACAAATCATATTAACATCTATCAAGGAAGAAGAAGCCTACTGTTAGGCTTTCTATTGAAGACTCAAAATTCAAGCTTTAATTCTTTTTGAGTATATTATTGTTAAAACTGTGATCTTATAAATAGTTGTGTTAGATCTTTGTGATCTGAGTGTAGGATTCCTGAGTGAATCTGAGAGTAAGATCTTTGTGATCTGAGGTGAATCTATTTGTAGATCTAAGTGTAGGTCTTGTATTGTAAAAGACCGGGGTAGGAACTCTGTGTGTGTTCTGAGTTTTGGAGGAGTTTTGCCTTGTCAAGCACACTGCTTGAAAGGTGTGGGGAAAGTGTGTGTACCTAATTCTTGGGGAACCACTATAAATCTCTTTGTCTCCTGTGTGCTTTGCTGTGATTGATCGTTCTGTGCTTTTACTTCTTAAAAGATCTCATAAATCACCTATCACACTATTCACACCCCCTTAGGTGTGATCTTAGTCATTCCTATAGAATAACATTCGCTTCGGTGTATTTGAAATGTTACTGTGCTCTTGAATCTGTCTACTTGAAAGAGTAATTTTTTATTGTTGGAAAGTAATGCCCTAAGGTTCTTCTTATATAAAAAAATTGGTAGATTAATTGTAAGTTGCTCTCAGTTAAGTTTAGATTAGTTCTACATATGCATAACATAGAAAGCTTGAGCAAGGATGGACCGATAGCTGGCAGGAGGGGTAAAATCGTAGAGGAAGAAGATGAACCTCATGCCCAAATCTAATGCCACCAATATAAAGTCCCAAATGTAAGCATCCATTTCAGAACTTGTAATAGGAAGATGACAGAAATTTGAAGGCGAAGTATCTCGTTGAATCAGGGCTTGAAGCCCGACGCCAGAAAGCACCATAGGCCTGCGAGTCCAAGGGATGTTACGACTCTATTTGGCGCAGTGTTTTTGTTCCGATGAGTTTGGATAAAAATGCCTCCGTCCTAAAATATATGTTTGGCATGACAACGATATGATCACCACCCACAAAATAAAACTAGTTTTAAACATAACAATGAATGAAGTTCCTTAGGCCAGGTCGTGCGTTCACGAATGCCGATTCATAACCACCCAATTCACACCCTCCACCACCATGCCAAACAGAGCCGTAGTTTAGGTCATGGTAGTTGGTCAAAACTTCGAAGATGACAAAAATTCGAAGGCGGAGTACCTGGTTGAATTAGGGATTGAAGTCCAACGTTGGAGAAGCACTGCAGGCGGGCAAGTCCAAGGGATGCAGTGTAGGTCACATAAGTTTGTCAGTATTTTGAAAAGGAAGAAGAAGAACATAAATTTGAAGGAGAAGAAATATGTGGTCATGTCAATCAGAGGTCTTACGTCTGAGAGAAAGAAGTTATCGAGCAGGTGAGGCATCGTCTCCTTCCAGCGGGCGAGGAGTTATCGCCTTTGAGCAATGTGTGTGCGTCACACTAGATGGTACCCCTGTAAATGTTAGAGTTTCAAAGGTGATCTCAAAGCAATCAACAGTTAGTCTTACTGCCAACGCAATATGAGCCTATAGGGTCGCACATAAAAGTGCTTGGAGAAATTGGAGAAATGATCGTGTTGGCCTTACTCATATAAGATATGAGTAGAGGACCAATCCTGTGACTGCTCGGAAATGAATTGAGAATGTCTCAAATAAGAAACAAGTACTAATGATGAATCGTCTAAATGGTTTAGACGAATTCTTTAGGACTTGACAAAAATTCGTCGAAAGTCTTTAGTCGAATATGATAATTCGTCTAAAGTGTTTAGTCGAAATTATCTGTTCGAATTCGTCGAATTTAAGACAATTCGTCGAAAGTCTTTAGTCGAATATGATAATTCGTCTAAAGTGTTTAGTCGAAATTATCTGTTCGAATTCGTCTAAACCGTTTAGTCGAATTTGGGACAATTCGTCGAAAGTGTTTAGTCGAATATGATAATTCGTCGAAAGAGTTTAGTCGAATTATTAGGCATTCGACGAATTTAAATCCTGGCAGAATTATTCTGTTTTTCCCTCTGGTCTGCGGATAGCCTGTTTTTATGCCTTGCGTATAAAGGGGACGAGATTAGGTCAAAGTAAGATCAATCCCTTTCGCGACTAGGAAGTGTTCCGTCGTCCCCGTCCGCAGACCTCGCCCCGTACGTCGACCTTGTTCGTCCCCGACAGTCGTCGCCTCCCCTTTAACGGATCTAGCAGTTCGTGGGGACGCAGAGGACGTTCTTTCTCCGACCCATACCTTGTGCGACAAGGCATTGGGGTTCTCCTTCCTTGTGTGGTTCTCTGTAGAGAGGCCGATACATTTCGGTGCTTGGAACTCGAAGTTCGTCTACCGGATTTCTTCTTAGAGCATCTTGGTTGAGTATTGACTCAATCCCGGAAAGGTATATCGCATTTTGTTTTGCTAATCTCTTGATTCATGAAATCCGCAAGATCCTTACTCTTTGTGTTGTTCTTGTTATTTCTTCCGCTGCGCATATTTGATATGTTTTTATCATTATGAATGGTATATAGAAAACCCAACAGTAAATTCATGTTTTCTAATAATGTTCATATAAAATGTCCTTTTTGTTTACAAATTAATTTTTTTTTAAATATAAATAATATTTGTCACTGTTTTAAATCATGTCAACTATAATTATTCAATAAGTAATATTTTTGCAAAGCAGTGACAAAAAATCTATGCATTTCTCACAAACTTAGATTTTTGCAATCGAAAAAACCATTTGTGGCAATGATACCACAGTTATTTTCTATTGTAAAGCCACCACAAAAAAACATTTCTCTTGATTTTTTGTTTTTACCAAGGAATATTGACGTGCAAAAAGTTTGATTTTTGCTTTTTTAATTCAGTGTTGGCGAGCCGAGCCGTCCATACTAAGCCCTATGTGAGTTCGCCCCTACGTGTGTGTGTGCCGTCAGTTGGGTTAGTCCAACCATAAAGGTGTGGTATGCAAAGATTCTAACCAAACAAGCACATAGAAAAATTTTTCACTAATAAAAGTAAAGCAACCAAACAATTGGTGATGGTTGGCCTAGCAAGGAGCACAAAAGATCATGAACTGTTGTTGCCATCGTTATAAGCCTAAGGGGAAGCCATTCCTTCATGAATGGGTTGGGCTATGTGCAGAAGGTAGAAAGGCTAAGACAAAACCACTTCCTAAGTCAGTCAGGTATGGCTTTGGTTAAGTAAATTTACTCCTTTATTTTTGGATTCTCATATTGATTATTCATTATTTAATGATGGTTATATAGAAAAGTGAAATCTAATTCACCATATTATTACTTTAACTTTACTGTAATATTCTTAAAAGCATAAAGAAAATTGGAAGGTGAATTCTTTTAAAATTGAAACCCACTTCTCAAAATTTTCAAGGTGAGTTTCAATAAAAAGGAACTTTTGCATCTATTATCATTATATAAATGCTTGAAATCACAGAAGTGAGATCCCATCACATATAGACCCATAAAGTGAGATAGATTGGTCATTAAAACGCAGTTTGTTTCAGAGTTTGTTCATCATTGAAAAGACTTAAATGCTACTTTTTTTTGCCTAACTCCAACAATATAAATGCTTGAATTTTTGCATCTATAGTCAGGTCATATTTAGAAACACAATTTTATCTCCATCTCCAACCACCACCCACCCAAACAGACCCCTAAAGTTCACATCTAGGCTTGGTTTTGGTGCGAGCTGTGGTTCAGTGTTCGCCGTCTGTGTGTGTGCAAATATGCGAAAAACCATGAATTTGCAGGGGTTATCTATAACGGCCCGCGACCTGATACAATATGTAGAAACAACATGAACAGTATTTCAGAGAACATTTAGCACATTGTAGAACAGTAACCATAACACAATGAGTATGTACTTTCCATTTATTTAGAGCATAAAATACACACATGTCCAGATTTCTAAGATTACACTGCAAAATAATGTATAGTACAATATGGAGATACATATTTGATAAACACACGCTATGACTATCAACTATGACTCGACTGAAAAACTACAAAAGATAAACTGCATCGCCTCCACTGTCCTAGCTTCCTTTGAACAGATAATTAACGATGACTCATTTGTCGCTGCTCTGCTTCTAAAATGTTAGAAATATAAAAATTACTCTTTCACAAATACTAAGCGAGAACTTGCCTTTAACCGCTGTAAAGGCAAACAAGTGAGAGTTAATTATAACAGTATGCATAGAAATCAGTGTAGCATAAAGCAGTAAAGTGTAACAGTGAAAAGATAGTATCATTGCGACTAAACAATATATTAGTAAGTAACATTGTAATAGTAAACAGTGCATCTCTAAGTGAACAATAAACAGTTATACAATAAGTGGTATGTCATCATAATCAATGTCATCATAATCAGCATGTCATTAGTATTGTAATCGATACAAAATAAATTCATAACTAACATAATTAAGTTAGTGCTTCAATGTTCTTCAACTCTTTTAACCATTACACATTTTCATATAGTATATTTTTCATACTTTAGGTAATATTATGGGTATCTGTATCCGTATGAGTATCAACATCAGTCATCAACGTTCATTCTTTGGGCTGGACCACCTTAGGGTCATAAACTATCAAATCAGTACATTCCTCATGCGTCTGTGCTTTGCAGCCGACTGATTTGGTGATCATCAATAATATTCTTGTGCGATCATCTCGCATCCTTACCCTCAACATCACATATGCTTCAATGCATCTACATAATCTTTTGGTTTATTACTATATTTTATATGGAATTTGTCATTTTTTTGTTAACCCCCTCATAAGTTGAATCATTGTTTGAATTCTCTCATAAAGCCACATTTAGCGATATAAGTTGTCAAGATGTAAAAATATCAAACATATTAGGAAATCATGTGCGCGCATGCAGAACATATTTTCTACTTTAAAATAATTGTGCACGTAATCAAAAGTATGGAAAATAAGCATAAGTTAAAGAGATAATTCTCACACTCATCTTTTTCTTCTCTTTATCACGCCTCCGATCATCATCGTGCCTATCGTTGGATGTCATCCTTCGCGATATCTGTAATTAGGCATCGGATTATTATGCATCTCTTATATCGGGGTTGCACCATTCAATAGGTACGACGTTGACACTAAATATTGATTTAGACTTTTTAGGGGTTGTCTAAGGAGGAAAATTTTAGGTGGGAACCTCTATAGTCAATCACTAATGAAAACCGATAAAAATATTTAATTGCTTAAAGCTTCAAAATTTGGAATTGAAATAACAGTAAAAATCAACCCTTCATGAGATTCCAAACATCACAAAGTGCACTTTGAGTAAACTCTTCGTACTTCTATACTATAGCCACCCCAACAAAATAATATAAATAGAAACCCCCCAATTTCCGAGCTCAACGTCCGGCCAATAAGAACCCCCAAATCTTAAGTTTTCAACCACCCAAAAATACTAGCACCCGGCTAACCAAAACCCACAGATTATCATAAAAGAAAACACCAACACAGTAGCCTTTCTACCACCATTTACAAAAAATATGAGAAAAGATATAAAAGAAGACTTACAATAAAGTTGAACCCCAACTTTATATAGCACTTAACACTCATAAATCCCTTCTGCATGAGCCGGATAAAAATAATAATAATAATAAAGAGAAATCCCCTAAAATCCCAATATAACATAAGCAAAACCCTAGCTTCATAAAGCAGACATTTTCATTCAAAAATTGTAGAGAAGAGGGGGGAGGGGAGTGTGCTTACAATAAGCAGAAGAGACTAGGGCACAAAATTGAAAACGAGTCACTGCTAAATGTTGGAATATGTGTTACACATATCTTTGTTTGAGAATAACAAATTTTAGTATGTATTTGATCAAACTTGTTTTTGTTTTTATTGCGTGCAAACTATTTGTGTACAATATCATATTGAATGAGAATGATCGAATGAGACGAAAAGATGGACGTTGTGCTATGAAATGAGTACTACCGTGGGGTGGTAACCTCTACCGCTGGCGGTAGCGTTTGTTACTGTGGGACAACTGGCAAGAGGCATTTGAACGAAAACATTGCCGGAAGAGAAGATCATCTTTGTAAAGAGTTAGAGCGTCGTGGTAACTCTATCGAGCGGCAGTAACTGAATGGCAAGCCCGACAATCATCAGGCTGATTGAGGAGCCAAATGGAGCATAAGATCGAAATTTGGCGGGATCAAATATTGTGCTAACGCGGCGCGATAACCTTATCGCTTCGTGGTGAAAATATTGCCTAAATTATGAAAATGTGCTTCCTTTCTAGGTAGGCAGGAGCGGGAAACAACCGTTCTAAAGGATACCGCAAGGCGGTAGGTGCTACTGTTGGCGGTAGTGGCCATAATCTATTTAAAGAGACACTTTCTCTTTCCCCCGCGTGTAACTCCGAAGATACTTTTGTGGAGTCTCGTTCCAGACATCTAGAGCGATCCATACATCAGTCTTGAAGATCAAAAGAAGAACTTGAAGACGGAGTTCATCAATGATCAATCAACACAAAGCACGAACGTGACAACAACGCTGATCTCTCTCGTGCCTTCGCCACTCGCCTTCAGATTTCCTATAGGGTGTTTTTACTACAAAAATTTTATCTCTTATCTCTTGTAATCTCTTTTCTTTTGGTGACTCCTTTTGTAATGATAGGGAAATTTGCCCGTGTAGTGGCGACTATGTCAGCGTGCAACTTATGAAGGAATTCACCTTGCGAGTTAGGCGGCTAGATCTAGGGAGTAGGTCTAGGGGTCAGCCCGAGGCCTATCTAGGGAGAGATAGGATATGACCAACCCACTCTTGGGGAGAGTCGGTATAGAAAACAAAAGATATTTTCTATACCCTGCCTCGATTTCTAGCATCATGGAAATCATGGTTTTGTAATCAATTTCTTTTTGAAATAAAATCATGTATCTTGTTTTGTTTTTTTTGAAGATATTATTTCTGGTTTTCAAAATGTTTTAATTGAATATTTAATATTAAATCTAAAGTATAAAAGAAGTTTTATAAAACCCTTATTACCCCCTCTATGAGTGCCTGGCGATCCAATAAGTGGTGTTGGAGGTAGATTATTTCAAAAAGGTTTAATCACCTAAAATAATTGTGCAATATGATCTCGCTTTCAAGAAGCTAAGGGACCAAGGATTAGTCGACCACCAATGTTCACAGGATCGTATTTTAATCACTGACAAACTAGGATGAGATAGTTTTTGATGACTTGAGATGCAGATATGTGGGCTATGATAGAACAACGATACTCCACTCCAACAATTGTAGTTGGAGGAGAAACTATTGAAAAACCTAAAGAAAAAGGGGATGAATCTGGTAAACTGAAATGTAAAAATAATGCAAAAGCCAGGAATTCTTTATTTTATGCTCTTGATAGAACTGAAATTAATTGTACTTATGCTTGTGAAATTTGTTGGATCTTGAGGCGCCCTTAGGAGGGGGGGGGGGGGTGAATAAGGGTTTTAGAAAACTGTAGGTTTTTATAGAAAACTTTTGATATTTTATTAGACGTAAGTTAAATCAAAAGTAAAGAGATAGAAATTAGAAATGAAATCAATTATATTAAACAAGAAAAGACATGATTATCATTTATAAAATTGATTACAAAATCAGATTTCTATGACGCTAGAAATTGAAGGCGAAATATGAAATATTCTTTTCGTTTTATATACCGACTCTTCTCACTAAGAACCAGTTGGCTTTAGCCGATCTCTCCCCAGATAGGGCCTCAAGCCGCTCTAGCCTTTCTATCCCCAGAAAGGCCTCAAGCACCCTATAGATCTAATCCCTAGACCTAGTCACCAACACGAGACAAATTCCTCCCTAAGTCCTACCCAGACCTAGTCGTCAACACGAAGCGAATTCACGAACCGTTTACAAAGATAAATATAAAATACAAGATACAAATAAAAACTCCTTATGAGGTAATCTAAAGGAGACGACGAAGAATCACTGAAGATCGTTGAAGTCCAAGCATGTGTTCTTCGCGTTAAGTTAGCGAGTTGATCCAAGACTCCTTTGATTCCTCCTTTTGAAATTGAGTGGGAGATGATGGTCTGGATAATACGGCCCTCTCAGAGTTTCTGAAGTGCTAGAATAGGGCTCTCTTCAATCAGTAGTTGGAGAAGATGAAATCCACCTATTTATAGGAACAGATGCTAACGCCGGCGTTAAGGCTAACGCCTGGCGTTGACCTAGTATAGAATTGTTTTTGTTGGGAATCTTGACCACATGATTCCTGATTTGAAGAAGTCACCAAGTCAAGAAAACTTCACTTTGTATTTGATCGCTTCTCTAGCTTATAAATCTCAGGAAGTTAGTAGAACAAGATTCATCGAACCCAGAAGGAAGTTCGTCGAACTCAGAAGGAATATCGACGACCACCGAGACTCGGCAAGATCGTCGAACGCTGAGACTCGGCAAGATCGTCGAACGCAGAATGGAGCTCATCGAACGCAGAGACGGGACAAAAGAATAAAGCTCGTCGAACGCAAAATGCCGTTCGTCGAACGAAGATTGCCGTTCGTCGAACGCAGAGAAGAATGAAGTCAAAAGGAAGAAATGTCGTCAAGAAGACGCAGTATCGTCGACTTCATCGTGAAGAAGCCTTGTCGCTGAAAAGGCTAAGTATGACTGATGGCGTCGAACATCGCCGTAAAGAAGGCGTGTCGTCGAGAGATCAAGGTGATTACGACGACACAGTCAGAGACAACATATCGTCGTATATGCAGAAGCACCAGAATGTCTCATATCGTCGATATACCAGCATCAGAGGCAGAAGCTAGAAAAATTGAAAGGCTACCTAAGTTCAAGGCATCGACAAAGTCCTGTCGTCGAGATATCATCCATGTCGTCGTAATAATGGAAATATCGTCGAGACAGATTCAAATGTTGCAGACGCGCTGTCAATATTTAATGCCGCTGCCTGATTGTCCAATCAGCACGTGCTCTTATGGAATGGGGCATCTAACATTAAAGGACATTACATGTGGCCGTTATGCGGCTCATCTGTCCTATAAAAGGGAACAGTGATGCCCTAGAAAAGTATTCTTCGAAAATAGAGAAAAAGAACGAGAAAGAATCCCGCCATTACACTTCAATAGAACAATATTCTCGGCGGAGAAGAAGAAGATCAAGTAGAGAGCAAGCATCAAGTGTTCTCTGAAGAATCAGTCATCTCCATCGACTGAAAAGTAGCCGATCAACATCAGGCAAAAGAAGAGGAGGCTGAAGAAGATCCAGTGCTGAAACTCCAAATCAAGAAGCATCTTCTTCAACCTTAAGAAGCCAATCTTCATCAGGCTAAAGTTGCCGATCTTCATCCGGCAGAAGTAACAGTCTTTTAACACTGTATTTTTGTAAGGCTTGCGGGCCTATTTGTCTAGCTTGAGGGCTGGAGAGTTGTGGGGCTTACGGGCCTAGGCTGTAGGCACAGGACTTGCGGGTATGTGTTGTGTAGGGCTTGAGGGCCTGAGTGTCGAGCTTGCGGGCTCGGGGGCAGTAGGGGCTTGCTGGCCTAGGCTGTTGGACTTGCGGGTCCGTGTTGTAAGGCTTGAGGGCCTGAAGTTTTTGGCGGCATTTGCCGAGCCTAGCACACTGCTAGGTAGGCATAGTAGGGGCATGCAGACCTAGGTTGTAGGCACAGGACTTGCGGGTCTGTGTTGTGTAGGGCTTGAGGGCCTGAGTGTCGAGCTTGCGGGCTCGGGGGCAGTAGGGGCTTGTGGGCCTATGCTGTTGGACTTGCGGGTCCGTATTGTAAGGCTTGAGGGCCTGAATTTTTTGGCGGCGTTTGCCGAGCCTAGCACACTGCTAGGTAGGCGCAGAGGGAAAGAGGACTACTCAAGACACCCTGTCTTGAGGAACCTCTATAGATCATTGCGTGTTTTCTGTGTTGTGCTTTCTATTTTATAGATCTATTAACCAGAAATCAAGAACACCTAAATGGGATAATATAATTTGAAAAACCTATTCACCCCCTCTAGGTGATAAGTCGACACCCAATAAACAACAAGTGGTATCAAAGCGAGGTTGTTCAAAGAAAAGCTTAACAACTTGAACAGATCTACTAGTGGGTGTCCAAGTATCCCAAGTATGGAGTCAAGAATAGTTACTTGTTCTAGAGAGAACTTTGCCCTGTGGAAAGTTAGAACAAGAATATTCACGGAGGTTATGGATCCCAGGATGTTTCAAGTTACTCAAGAAGGGCCATATGCCCCCAAGACCATATCCTAGACAATGACTGATGATGAGATCATCCTAGTTAACTTGGAAAAGAAAGCCAGAGACATTATAACTGATGTAGTTGATACTCTTATAATCTAGAAATTGATCCACTGTACAGCAGCTAAGAAGATGTGGAACTCTCTAACAGTCCTCATGGAAGGACCCTCAGAAGTTAGAAGTACTGCTGCTGAGGGGAAGATCAAAACCCTGAGTGATAGCGACTCAAGCAATTCAGATATAGAGGAGGAAGCTCAGTTTGGACGTGTTGGATCTTGTGGCGCCCTTAGAGACGGGGGGGGGGGGGGGGGGGGGGTGAATAAGGGCCTTTTTAAATTATGATTTTTTACTTAAGAATTTTTAAAACAAATTTTGCTTTTCTAAAAATCACTTATAAAAATTTTCAAACCATGAAATTTTTAAATTAATTCAAACACAAATTTTTAAGTTAAAAATTAAACAATAAAATTTGCAATTAAAAGAAAGTCATAATTTCATTAATTAAGAAATTCACATACAATAAAAATGATCTTAACAATGCTTAAGATCAAGGCACAAATATGATAATAAATTTTTAACAATTTGAGTTTACCAATCCTTCTCCCAAGGATCGGAAGGCTATCACTTGTCTCTCCCTAGACCAAGCCCAAGCCTATCCTCTAGATCTTCCCAAGATCTGGACGTAGCACATAAGGCCACGATTTCCTACCAAGCCACGCAAGGACTTGGACGCTCCGCACAAGGAAGCGATTTTCCCCTAAGCCACGCAAGGACTTAGACGTCACACACAAGGAGACGATTTCCCTACCAATACAAAGTGAAATGTATATAAATGAAAATACAAAATCAAATGAAGTACTCCCTTGAAATTCAGATCTCTGAAAGGAAGGTTGAAGCCTCGAGATGATCGTTGATGTAGAAGCGCGTCCGATCTCGTCTTCAATTTCAAACCTTCTAAGCACAAATGGGAGTTGATGAGGTTCTGGAGCTCTCTGGTTCGTATGCACTCAGGAAAGGACTTAGAATTCTCAAAGCTTGGAATGTACGAACAAAATGAACCAATTTATAGTTTTCACTGTCGCCTGGGCGACATCGCTGTCGGATTCCGACAGCGCCTAACTGCTGCTCGTCGTGCTGTCGTGCGAGTTGCTGCTATAACTTCTGTCCTGTCGCCTGGGCGACATCGCTGTCAGAATTTCGACAGTGCCAAACTACCGCTCGTCGTGCTGTCATGTGGGCTGTTGCTGTAACTGCTGTCCTGTCGCCTGGGCGACAGTAGATGTCGGAAAATTCCGACATCGAAATTCTCCATACAGTTAAATTGAGCTCCAATCAAAATTGTGAACATCTCATACCTGTTACCTGCACACCATCAATAAAAATAGAATCAAATACAAATGGGATTTTGTTATTATCAAACCGAAAGAGTGCGAGACGCATGCTCCAACAATCTCCCCCTTTTGATAATAACAAATCCGTATAAAAAGAAATCATGTCTATTTAGGTTGTTGTTTTTAACATATGGTGTGTGTGCACAAAAATAACATGATATATTCCTCTAAATGTAAGCTCCCCCTAGATGAATGCTCCCCCTAAATGAATGCTCCCCCTAAATGTTATAGTAAATTGAAATGATGTATTGTTTAGGTGGAAGATTTAGGTGGAATTGTTCTTATTGTTCTTTGATTTCTTGAATATACTTATAATTCTCCCCCTTTTGGTATTAGCAAAAGTTAATTTGAAATGAATGAGTAGTTCTTAAGGGAAGAGATAGGATGTAGAAAAGAAGAGTAGGCGGAAGCACTTGTGTTGAAAATGATTGAAAGTCTTAAGATAATTGTAATATGCCATAATATTGAATAAACTCATGAAGAGATGGTATAGCCATATGAAGTAGTAAAATAAAAAAAATAACTTAAACATGATTAATGTCATTTTAAAGTATCATAGAAAGACACAATTGTGTATAGAAATTTGGAATCTTTTCGGTCCAATTCTCATGAGATGAAGGTTTATATAACATAATGATGTGTACAAGTGTTGCTTTGATCAAACATATGAAATTATTTAATTTACATGATCATTGCAATGGAAAACATAATATAAGCATATAAAACAACTTTGACCTTGAAGATATAGCACAATAAGAATTGAATAACATTTTTTATTTTGCACAAGACACTTTACAATTCTTTCCAAGGTGCTCAACCTTACAATGCTTATTAAGACTTATCAGGAGGGTAAGTAGTGCTTGTTGGAGTATCCTTGTCCTCAATTTAAACTTTTTGTTGATCACATATTTTGTGATATCTTAACTTTGTAGTTTGTGATACCATATAGTTTTATTTTTAATAGACCAAGGATCTCCGAATTCACTTGAATCGCAAAAGATGGTGTATATTTGGTTGTGCTAACAAATCAAGCTTGAAAGTAGTATTTATGAAATGCTATTGTATTATGTTAAAGCAAACATGATTCATGTATATATTAAATAGAAAGACATATGTATGGATCAAAAGAAGTGAACGTGATAGCTCATTATTATATATAAATAATTTCTCATACTTAGAGGCATGCGAAAATAATTTCCAATAGTCTAAACCACTTAGCAGGAGTGTCAATACTATGATAGAGTGGAAATGAAATCATATAATCTTGTAAATAGCCATTTTAAAAAAAAAGCACATGGTTTGGCATTAATTCATGAGTTGTGGCATTAATAATGACATATAACTAGTGTAGAGTATCAGAGAGACCAAAATTGAAGATTAATCAAATTTGGGAGCTGTCGGAATTTTCCAGAAAGTAGCGGGGCTGGATATGATGATTCTGAGTAGTTTCCAGCAGGTTGCTGCTTCTGACTGATGTCAGAATTTTCCGACACTCACTGTCGCCTACCCAGATTTCACTTTCTGTTTACTGAACTTAATCTTATGTCTATTTCTACTATTTTTCTAGAACAATTTGTATGAATTACTAATGATGTGAGAATTTTTGTTAAGTCATTCAAATTCTATGTTTTGATTTAAAATGATGTTTTTCCATTGTTCTTTATCTTATTAAACTTGATTTGTCATATTCGATATGCTTAGTTTGAAATATCTAGGATTCCTAATTCAAGCCTTAGCATTGAAAACTGGGAATCCGACAATGGTTTTGTGAATATATCGGCTAGTTGATTATCCGTTCCTATGAAGGAAATCTTAATCTGATTATCTTTAATGTGGTCTCTTATAAAATGATGCCTAACGTCAATATGTTTAGACCTAGAGTGATGAACCGGGTTGTAAGTTAAATCAATTGCACTTTTGTTATCGCACCATAGCTCTATAGTTTGCTGTTTAATGTTAAAGTCTTCTAAAGTTTGTTTCATCCAAAGAGCTTGTGCACAACAACTACCAAGTGCGATGTATTCGGCCTCAGTGGTTGAGAGGGCAACAGAATTCTGTTTCCTACTCGACCATGAAATGAGTGAAGGGCCTAAAAAGTGACAAGTGCCACCAGTGCTTTTCCTATCTAGTGAACAACCGGCATAATCAGAATCAGAATAGCCAAAAAGAGTAAAATCATTGCTATGAGGATACCACAAACCAAGTTTAGATGTGCCAATTAAATATCTAAAAATTCTTTTTACCGCTTTTAAATACGATTCTTTGTGATCGGCTTGAAATCTAGCACATAAACAAACTGAAAACATAATATCTGGTCTAGAAGCGGTTAAGTATAAAAGTGAACCTATCATGCCTCTATATAAAGTTTGATATATGGATATTCCACTTTCATCTTTTCCTAATTTTAAAGAGACACTCATAGGAGTACTAGCTTGTTTAAGATTTTCAAATCCAAATCTTTTCAAAACATCATGTATATATTTTGATTGGTTTATAAAAATTCCATCATGTTTTTGAATAATTTGAAATCCTAAGAAATATTTTAGTTCTCCTACCATGCTCATCTCAAATTCACTTTCCATCATTTTAATAAAATAATTACATAACTCTTCATTAGTGGCTCCAAAAATAATATCATCAACATAAATTTGTAAAACAATTAAATCATCATCAACTTGCTTAATGAAGAGTGTACAATCAACACCACCCATTTTAAAACCATTTTGTAATAAATATAAGGTCAATTT
The DNA here is from genome assembly GCA_033032865.1 of Dactylorhiza incarnata. Taxonomy (NCBI): domain Eukaryota; kingdom Viridiplantae; phylum Streptophyta; class Magnoliopsida; order Asparagales; family Orchidaceae; genus Dactylorhiza; species Dactylorhiza incarnata. The sequence continues at coordinate 2,441,883 of JAWHQI010000175.1, read as the reverse complement.
ATCATACCATGCTCGTGGTGCTTGTTTTAAACCATACAAAGCTTTTAGTAATCTATACACGCGATTAGGAAATTTTTCATTTATAAAGCCTGGGGGTTGTTCAACATAAACTTCTTCTTTAATCAACCCGTTTAAAAATGCAATTTTAATATCCATTTGCAATAATTTAAATCTTTTATGACTAGCAAATGCAACAAAAATTCTAACTGCTTCCAATCGTGCAACGGGTGCAAAAGTTTCATCAAAATCTACCCCTTCAATTTGATTGTATCCTTTCGATACAAGCCTAGCTTTGTTCCTAGTGATCCTAGAGTCAGTATCTAATTTATTTTTAAAAACCCATTTGACTCCTACCACAGGATGATCACTAGGTCTATCTACAAGAATCCAAACTTTATTTCTTTCAAATTGGTTAAGTTCTTCATTCATAGCTAGAAACCAAGATTCATCATTTAAAGCGGTGGCAACATCTTTTGGTTCTGTATTAGAGACAAAACATAAATTTGAAAAACTTTCATGTAAACTAGAACGTGTACGTACCCCACTTGATGGTTCTCCAATAACAAGTTCTTGTGGATGATTTTTTGAGAACCTTAGCTCGGTTGGAGGTACATATCCTTGTTCTTCTTCTTCTTCTTCACCATCTTTTTCGTCTTCTTTCTCTACTTTTTCTTCATCATCATCATCATCATTTTTCCTCAAATTTTGTTCCACATCTTCTTCATTTTTCTCTTTACCTGCAACTTTAGTATTTTCTACACAAGAAATATTTTCATCAAATTTTACATGAATAGTTTCTTCAACCACTTTAGTACGTTTATTATAAACTCTATAGGCCTTGCTAGTTGAAGAATAACCAATATAATGAAAATTCCTTCATCACATTTTTCATCAAATTTACCTAAGTTATCTTTTGTATTCAAAATAAAACATTTACAACCAAAAACTTTAAAGTAAGATACATTTGGTTTTCTTTGAAAATAAATTTCATAAGGAGTTAATTGTAATGTAGGACGAATCATGACACGATTAATAATATAGCATGCAGTACTAACTGCTTCGGCCCAAAAATATTTTGGCAATTTTAATTCACAAAGCATAGTACGTCCTAATTCTTGAAGTGTTCTATTTTTCCTCTCCACTACACCATTTTGCTGTGGTGTGCGAGGAGCGGAAAATTCGTGTCTTATCCCAAATTCATTACAATATGAAATAAATTTTTCATTAACAAATTCTCCTCCATGATCTGATCTAATGCATTTTACTTTTAAATCAAGCTCATTTTGAATACGTGAAATCAGTTTTACAAATTCATCAAAAGCATCAAATTTTGAATTTAAAAATGATGTCCAACAAAATCTAGAATAATCATCAATAATAATAAATGTATATTTTCTACCTCCTAGACTTTGTGTAGTAATTGGACCAAATAAGTCCATATGTAATAATTGTAAAGGTCTAGTACTAGAAATAACATTTTTGCTTTTAAAAGATGATTTTGTAAACTTTCCTTTTTGGCATGGTGAACATAATGAAGAAAGCTTTCCATTCAAATTTGGTAAACCTTTTATTATTTTATTTTTAGAAAGCTTTACTATGCGTTTAGCACTAGAATGTCCTGGTCTCCTATGCCATAATTCAAGTTTATCATTCTTTGAAATAAAACATTTAAGTGTAGAATGAGATAAATCATTAAAAGTGATTGTATAGACATTGTTTATTCTTGGTGCAGTAAGTACGATTTCGTTTGTTTTAGAATTAATAATTTTGCAAAGGTTTGAGCTAGAGTCAAATAAAACATTTAGATTTTTATCACATAGCTGACTAATAGAAATTAAATTATGTTTCAAACCTTTAACATATAAAACATTTGAAATTTTAAATTCTTCGTTACCTACTACTCCAATGCCTTTGACTTTACCCTTGCCATTATCTCCAAATGTCATTGTTCCACCTTTCTTCATCTCCAGGCTAAGGAACTTTGATTTATCGCCCGTCATGTGTTTTGAACATCCAGAGTCCAAATTCCACACATCTTCCTTGTTCCTAGCCTGCACGCACACCTAAAAAGATGATGAGAGTAAAGATCTGGTTACCCAAGTGGTCCCTCCCATGGTATAGGTGGATGCCTTAGGTACCCAAATTTGTTTAACACTAACTTTTCCTTTCTTCCAACATGAGCCCGAGATGTGACCAAATCGATGACATTTGGCACATACAATGAATAGTGAGGAACCATTTTTCAATGGTTTCTCTGGACTCTTGCTGGAGGAAACGTCTTTAAGTGTGGACTTAGAAAAGTTTTTATTTTGAAAAAGAGGTTTTCTGAACGTAGAGCTGTCGCTGGTTCCGACATCAGCTGTCCAAAATTTCCGACAGCTTCCAGAGCTTCCAGAAACGTATCCTAGCCCAAATTTTGCTATCCCATGGCATTGGTTGGCTAAAATCATATCCAGAGGTTTTTTTCCAACACCAAATTTTCCAATTGCCATGTTCAACTCATTTACTTTGGACTTTAAAATTGAATTTTCTTTTACTATCATGCCACATCGATTTGCAATATTTTTCTTGTAATTCTCTAATTGAGAATGAGAAGTTTTGACAACCTTTTCTAAGTCCTCTTTCTCTTTTAGAAGTTGATCAATTTTTTGATCGGACTTAGAAATAGTGTTTTCAAGTTCTTTTATCCTTGTCGAAGAGTGATCACACTCTTGACAAATTACCTTCTCTTTCCCAATAGTTTTCAACTCATTTGATAATTTTTTATTCACTTTTAAAAGACCTTTATTTTCAGACTTTAAGAAATCAATTTCCTTTAGGCTTTTATCCAAAAATTTGCATGTTTTCATAAATTCAGAATATAAATCATCATAAGATGGAGGCGTTACCTCAGTGTCGCTTTGGACACTGTTGTTGTCATCAGATGTAATGTTGCCTTTTGCCATCAAGCATACATTAGCCTCCTCTTCCTCTGTGTTGAGGAATCACTTTCTTCACCAGACGAAGAATCATCCCAAGTCTCTGCCTTTAACACTTTCTTCTTGTAACTTTTATCGTGCCTCTTTGCTTTTTGCTCTTTCAGATACTTTGGGCACTTGCTTCTGATATGACCAATCTTCTTGCAATGGTAGCACTCCGGTAGCGGACGCTCCTCTTCATTCTCCATTTTTCCTTTGCCTTTTTGGTAGATAAAATCGTTCTTTTTGAAAAATCTTTTAAATGAATTTCTCCTCTCCGGATTTCTCATAAACTTCTTAAAGTTCCTCACAAACAGTCCTTCCTCATCTTCCTCACTTTCTTCAGATTCAGTCTCAACTTCCCTTCTTGATTTCAACGCCAAGCTCTTCTTTTTGGGCTCCAAATTGTACTCTTGGCTTTGAATCTTCATCTCCACTTCATGGGTTTTTAGATTCCCAATGAGGCTTTCCAATTGTAAGGTCTTAAGATCATGTGACTCAGAAATTGCAGTCACTTTAGAATTGAACTTCGGGGGAAGTGATCTTAAGATTTTCCTTACTAAATCTCCATTGGAGAAAACCTTACCCAGCACCTTTGAATCGTTCATGATTTTAGTGAATCGTGTGTACATTGTATCAATTTCTTCATCCACCTCCATTTTGAATCTTTGGAACTCTGACTCCAGTTGAAATAGCTTTGAATCCTTTACCTGAGAAGTACCTTCATGAGTAATTTCTAAGAGATTCCAAATTTCAAATGCAGTATCACAAGCACAAACTCTATTAAATTCAGTGCGATCTAGTGCGCAAAATAAAGCATACATGGCTTTTGCATTATTCTTATATTTTAATTTATCATTGTCATCCCACTTGTCTTTGGGTTTGTCCATAGTTACATCTCCTACAATAAATGTTGGGGAAGTATAACTGGTCTCGACCATATTCCAAACTTCTATGTCGAGAGCTATTAGAAAACACCGCATTCGGGTTTTCCAATAGTTATAGTCTGTGCCCGTAAAAAGTGGTGGCCTACTAATTCCTTGCCCCTCAACGAACGCGTGATCGTTGTGCGCCATTACTCTCGGTGGTAAAACCGTTTTGGAGTATCCTCGCTTTGATACCACGTGTTGGATCTTGTGGCGCCCTTAGAGGGGGGGGGGGGGGGGGAGGGTGAATAAGGGCCTTTTTAAATTATAATTTTTTACTTAAGAATTTTTAAAACAAATTTTGCTTTTCTAAAAATCACTTATAAAAATTTTCAAACCATGAAAATTTTAAATTAATTCAAACACAAATTTTTAAGTTAAAAATTAAACAATAAAATCTGCAATTAAAAGAAAGTCATAATTTCATTAATTAAGAAATTCACATACAATAAAAATGATCTTAATAATGCTTAAGATCAAGGCACAAATATGATAATAAACTTTTAACAATTTGGGTTTACCAATCCTTCTCCCAAGGATCGGAAGGCTATCACTTGTCTCTCCCTAGACCAAGCCCAAACCTATCCTCTAGATCTTCCCAAGATCTAGACGTAGCACACAAGGCCACGATTTCCTACCAAGCCACGCAAGGACTTGGACGCTCCGTACAAGGAATCAATTTTCCCATAAGCCACACAAGGACTTAGACATCACGCACAAGGAGACGATTTCCCTACCAATACAAAGTGAAATGTATATAAATGAAAATACAAAATCAAATGAAGTACGCCCTAAAAATTCAGATCTCTGAAAGGAAGGTTGAAGCCTCGAGATGATCGTTGATGTAGAAGCGCGTCCGATCTCGTCTTCAATTTCAAACCTTCTAAGCACAAATGGGAGTTGATGAGGTTCTGGAGCTCTCTGGTTCGTATGCACTTAGGAAAGGACTTAGAATTCTCAAAGCTTGGGATGCACGAACAAAACGAACCAATTTATAGTTTTTCACTGTCGCCTGGGGGACATCGCTGTCGGATTCCGACAGCGCCTAACTACTGCTCGTCGTGCTGTCATGCGGGTTGCTGCTGTAACTTCTGTCCTGTCGCCTGGGCGACATCGCTGTCGGAATTCCGACAGTGCCAAACTACCGCTCGTCGTGCTGTCGTGTGGGCTGTTGCTGTAACTGCTGTCCTGTCGCCTAGGCGACAGTAGATGTCGGAAAATTCCGACATCGAAATTCTCCGTACAGTTAAATTGAGCTCCAATCAAAATTGTGAACATCTCATACCTGTTACCTGCACACCATCAATAAAAATAGAATCAAATACAAACGAGATTTTGTTATTATCAAACCGGAAGAGTGCGAAACGCATGCTCCAATAGGACTAACTATCCTATCTGAATCAGAGGAAGAAATTCAGGATGAGGCAACACCAGAACAGGTAGGCATAAGGGCTCCCTTATCTAATACTGATTCAGAATCTGAAGTAAGTCTCACAGAAAATTATGATGATCTTCTAGAAGAACTCAGAAGGAGCAAGGAGCTCTGCAAGAAGCAAGCTGATGAGATCTCAACTCTTCAAGCCAGAAACTTCGATCTCTTGGAAAAGGCTGATAAGCTGACTATGGAGAACGTAGATTTCTGCCAACTCAAGAGAGATTATAATGCTAGCTCAAACATGGATCTAATAACCAAGTTTGGGAAAACCATGAAAGCACTGGTTGACAACAGAGAACTATGCTACTCTCTAACCAAAGAAATTGGTCTTCTAAAGAAGGATAGGGATCTGGCAGGACCGCCGAAATCCAGGGTTAATCAAGTTAGTGGCATGAAGAACAAATCCCCCACAAAAGGAAGGACAGGAGCCAAATCCTCTAAACCTGAGACGACTCCTCCACTGATAAATGGCGGCAGTTTCACTCGAGGAAGGAAGCAAAGATACTTCAGAGAAAATAGTTCAGACCCACTCTGTGAGACAAAGGTTAACCTGAGGAAGGTCATTTCACCCTTCAATAAGGGCATGGGGGACCGTTTCCTGGGTATCATATGGACGGAACTTCCACAGGGGAGAGAAAGAAGTTACTTACCACCTCCAAAGTATATCATGAAAGAAGGATCACAAGGGAACATGAGCTCAGTAGGTCTAGGAGTATGAAGGAACCCTTACAAAGGAATGTCTTAAAGAAAAGAATTGTGAACAGGAAGAGTCATATCTCTAACCAATACAATTCTATCTCCTACAGGTACTATTCCAACTGTCCACAGAAGAATCATACACCTACCAACAACAAGAGGACAAGATAAAATAAGTTTGATTGCTGGTGCTGTGGCAAAACATGCCACTTTGCAATTGATTGTTGGTACAATCCAACTGCTCCAAGGGTAACGAATGCTAAACCTGCAAATCGCCTTGCTCATTATTACTGCGCTTATCCGAAAGTAATTAAATCCAGTATACTTTTCAAAGATAACAACGTGCTAGGACCCAAAACTACTTGGATTCCTAAGGGTCTGTAATCTCAATTTACAGATAGTCCAAGTGCCCATATAAATCTGGGCCTTGGACAAGGTGGCTATTCTAGCCCATAGGCTGGAACAGCAAAATTAGCTCACTAACCATCTTAGTGCAGGGTTGGTGCCAAAGGATAACTCCCAAAGCAGGGCGAAAGAATGCCTTAGGCAGACATGTAAGGAAGAATTGTATCGTCGATACAATAAGATATGTCGACGACATAGTAGATGTCACGACGACAAAAGGACAAGTCAGGAGGGATGCATACCCTGGACGTGTCTCAACGAAAAAGCAGTATCGGCCAAATAAAGACGAGCCTTTTAACATGGCACTAAGATCGGTCCATCGGAGCCGTCTGAGCACCTTTCATCAACGGTGTCGAAGGTACGCGCCTCTTCACCTACTTGCACTATAAATAGAGTGAATGCTCAAGAATAAAAATCACTCTTTCGTTGGCCTCAACCTACTCCATCAACAAACATCCTCTTCGTCTCCGACGTATCACCTTCCCAAGGACAATGACAGCCGAAAAGGGGACAGGTGAAATGCCCTCGGCTATGATGCTTACAGCTCTGTGGGAGCGAATGGAAACTCTCATAGAAAAAGCCATGAACAAAATCAGGGATGCGATGAAGGAAGAGGTAAAATCAATAAAAGAGGACATCTCTCAACTCCACACTCAACATGTGGAGTCCACCGCCCTCATCCTGAACAGAATCGCCAACCACGAGCAAACACTAGACGCTGGCCTTCTGGAAGTAAGAAACTTCATAGATGTCGGAGATCAGGAAATCCTTGAACAACTGTACGAACTGAAGGAATCAGTGAAGGAAGAAATCCAAGACGTGGAAAGAAGGATTAAAGAAGAAATCCAGGAGAAGATTAAGGAAAGCACAGCTGCTTGCTCACATCAAGCAATTTGGGTAAATAATCAAATAAAGCAAGCACTCCAAATAACCCCAACCGCACATGTACACACTGAACCCTCCATCAGCTCCGACTCTGAAGCCGAATCGGACGAATCCACAACACCTAGAAAGGAAAGGAAAACCTCCTGCGAAGAGTATAGAAAGAAGAGGATAAATGAGGTAAAGCAGGATCCAGAATCAAGCCGGTGGAGCCCTCGCTCAAACGAAATCATCACAGAATCATGGATAGCATTTGGACACAGTCAGAAAGACCATGAAAGAGTGTACTCCTCTACGGAATGGAATCATCCCGTGAAAGACCTGGAAGAAAGGAAGCGACATAAGATGGCCTTTCCCCACGGTCCTCCTCCTCCTCCAAAGAAGATCCCGAAGCCTATTGACTTCTACCGGCGAAAAAAGAAGAAGGAAACGAGGGAACCAGCTCCAACATGCCATAAGGAAATGTCTTGTTCAAAACGATTGAATGACGTAGATTTCTAAGGATAATATTACTTCAAGTACAATTTATCCTCTTATATAACTAGTCATATATGTGAACAATCTTAGTATATGAACAATTATATATGAATGCTTATAAGGCATATGCCTGTGATGATATTGCGGCATGCTATTCCTGTTCATAAATGTGCACTTACTGCTATACCTAGTTATTGCTCGCTGATAACTGATAACTGATAACGTGCCCTGCACCTTGTGTGCATTGCTAGCAAAATGCCGTACGATCATATATGAGTCTATGTTAGACATCAGATGCAGGCTATGCAGGTCATGCAGGATGCAGGGAAGGCAGGTAAAAGATCTCTTGGAGCAGTAAGAAGCAGACCCGTGTGGCAATCTCAACATCAGAATCAAAGTATATCTATGCTGGGAGCTTCTGTGCCCAACTGCTATGGATCAAACATAAACTTGAAGACTACAATCTAAAGATGACCAAAACACCCCTGTTTTGTGACTCTTCAAGTGCAATTTCAATTGCTAAGAACCCTGTATCTCACAGTAGGACTAAGCATATTGAGATCAGGTATCACTTCAACAGGGAGCATGTGGAAAATGAAGATATCACCCTTGAGTTTGTCCCAACTGACAAACAAGTGGCTGATATATTTACAAAGCCCCTAGATGAAGCTAAGTTTAATTTCTTCAAATTTCAACTGGGGATGTTAAACTTAGAATAATCTTCTACTTATTTTTCACTAATCCATTTCTAGATGCTTGGTTAGAAAATCTCTTAGGATTTGGATGAACTATGACCGAGCAAGGGGGAGCCTTGGACTATTGTCTACTAAAAGAAGAGCTCCAGAAAAGAAGCCAGAAAGGGGGAGAAAGGGCATCACATTAAATGTTCAAGACACGATGCTCAAGAAGACCTCAAAGATAGGGGGAGCAAAGAAGTAGGGGGGGGGGGGGGGGGCATAAAAGAAGAGGCATCAAATCAAGGGGGAACTACAAGCTTGATGTACTCAGAGAGTTCAACAAAGATAAGTACAATCTTACATGCTCAAAAGTTAAGATTATAATATTTGTTATCAAGTGAAAGTAGTTTTGAATTGAGATTCTGACTTCTTCAAATAGGAGGAGATTGTTGGGAATCTTGACCATATGATTCCTGATTTGAAGAAGTCACAAAGTCAAGAAAACTTCACTTTGTATCTGATCGCTTCTCTAGCTTATAAATCTTCGGAAGTTAGTAGAACAAGATTCATCGAATGCAGAAGGAAGTTCGTCAAACTCAGAAGGAAGATCGACGACCGCCGAGACTCGGCAAGATCGTCAAATGCTGAGACTCGGCAAGATCGTCGAACGCAGAATGGAGCTCATCGAACGCAGAGATGGGACAGAAGAATAAAGCTCATCGAACGCAGAACGCCGTTTGTCGAACGAAGATTGTCGTTCGTCGAACGCAGAGAAGAATGAAGTCAAAAGGAAGAAATGTCATCAAGAAGATGCAGTATCGTCGACTTCACCAAAGCGGCCTTGTCGTCGAGAAGAACAGACATCATCGTGAAGAAGCCTTATCGTTGAAAAGGCTAAGTATGACTGATGGCGTCAAACATTATCGTACAGAAGGCGTGTCATCGAGAGATCAAGGTGATTACGACGACACAGTCAGAGACAGCATATCATCGTATATTCAGAAGCACCAGAATGTCTCGTATCGTCGAGATACCAACATCAGAGGCAGAAACTAGAAGAATTGAAAGTCTACCTAAGTTCAAGGCATCAACAAAGTCCCGTCGTCGAGATATCATCCATGTCGTCGTAATAATGAAAATATCATCGAGACAGATTCAAATGTTGCGGACGCACTGTCAATATTTAATGCCGCCGCCTGATTGTCCAATCAGCGCGTGCTCTTATGGAATGGGGCATCTGACATTAAAGGACATTACATGTGACCATTATGTGTCTCATCTGTCCTATAAAAGGGAACAATGATGCCCTAGAAAAGTATTCTTCGAAAATAGAGAAAAATAATGAGAAAGAATCCCGCTGCTACACTTCAATAGAATAGTATTCTCGGCGGAGAAGAAGAAGATCAAGTAGAGAGCAAACATCAAGTGTTCTCTGAAGAATCAGTCATCTCCATCGACTGAAAAGTAGCCGATCAACATCAGGCAAAGGAAGAGGAGGCTGAAGAAGATCCAGTGCTGAAACTCCAAATCAAGAAGCATCTTCTTCAACCTTAAGAAGCCAATCTTGATCAGGCTAAAGTTGCCGATCTTCATCCGGTAGAAGTAACAGTCTTTAACACTGTATTTTTGTAAGACTTGCGGGACTATTTGTCTAGCTTGAGGGCTAGAGAGCTGTGGGGCTTGCGGGCCTTGCGGGCCTAGGCTTTAGGCACAGGACTTGCGGGTCTGTGTTGTGTAGGGCTTGAGGGCCCGAGTGTCGAGCTTGCGGGCTCGGGGGCAGTAGGGGCTTGCGGGCCTAGGCTGTTAGACTTGCGGGTCCGTGTTGTAAGGCTTGAGGGCCTGAAGTTTTTGGTGGCGTTTGCCGAGCCTAGCACACTGCTAGGTAGGCGCAGTAGGGGCTTGCGGGCTGATGAGTACTTTTTGTACTCATCTTTTAGTATAATTTTAATGAAGTTTTAATATGAATTTATATAATTTATATGTATTTTCTTATTTAATACGTTCCCTTTTAATTTTATAAACTAACTTAAGTCTTTTCTGTGTTTTTCAGGATTTTTGGGCATTTTGAGCAGAATTGTCAAGTACACGCCCCAGGTCACGGGCGTGACCAAGGGCGTGACATCCAAGTCACGGCCGTGAACCCCGCCACCAGCTGCCAGCATGCCTGCCACTTCAATTAAAGTTATACGCCCCAGGTCACGGGCGTGACCAGGGGGCGTGACATCTAGGTCACGGGCGTGACTCGCCCCGCGCTCCTTCCCGCCGAAGATTCCCGCCAGAAGCCAGATTTTAAGATTACACGCCCTAGGTCAAGGGCGTGTCCTAGGGCGTGACACGGCTGAAACGCTCGCATTTACTCCAGAAGACGCCCTCTTCGCTGCTGCTTCGATCACGCCCCTTACACGCCCTTGGTCACGGGCGTGACCAAGGGCGTGTAACCTCAACTTTTCAGCTATATAAAGCCAGCTCCAGCAAATATTTAAGGAGGAATTTTGGGAGTTCAAATCTCCTTTTCTTGTTTTATTTTCATGTTTTTAGTAGCTCTTGTACGTCTTTTTCTTATTAGCATTTGTAATTTTCAATGCAATAGTTGTAATTTCTTTTTCATAGTTTGTAATTTCTTTTTGTCTCAATCAATAAAATAGTTCTTATTTTATCATTCTCCTTTTTCTTTATTGCTTTATTTTCATTTTGCAAAACCAGCTCTCAAGTTTTAATTGATAAAATAATAGAGATTTTCTTGAAGTAAGAGTACTCAACCGCCCCGAGTCTAATACGACCTTCGTTTTTATAACCTATACTACATTCGATACGGTACACTTACCGTTGTCGTTTGCGGATATAGTTGCTCGCATCAAGTTCTTGGCGCCGTTGCCGGGGACACAGTTGATATTTTGAAAAAAGAAATATTTATTAATTTTATCGTTCTTTTTCTTTCTCCCTCTCCTCCTAAAATTTTAAAAAAAAAATCTTAAAAAGCGCAATCTAAATTCTCGGAAAGGATGCTTTGGGCTTGAATTCCCATCATAGCCACTAGTACCTTGCGAGCCCTTCACCGGGTTGACCTTGGGAAATCCGGGACTAATTTAACCCGCTTTTTGAAAAAAAAAATTTATATAATAAAAATATTTTTAAAATTTCATTCATTTGAGTAAAGGTTGTTTCCTTTTTATTTTTTATTATGCAATCACTTGAATTGGCCGTAAAAGTTGCCGAGCTTCAAAGCCAAGTATATCTTTTGGAAGCGGCACAAAAACGCCAAAATTGCTGTTATTATTGTAATGCGCCTCATCAAAGTGAGGAATGTTATTTACATTAATATGCTCAAAATAATTATTATGAAAATAATTATCCTCAATATTATGCAAATAATTTTGATAATAATTACGATCATAATTTTTCATCTTTTAATGAAAATAATTTTCAAACTTTGATGAGAATAATTTTTCTAATTATAATGAGAACAAAATTTTGGCATTTAATAATTGTTCTTCTAGCTCCGAAGTTGATTATTCTTGGTGGCAAGCTCACCAGGATAATTCTCGGAGCGACGAAGATAAATCTTTAGACACAAATTTTTGTTTTTCTTCATATACACTGCAATTTTTGTTCTCTAATTTGGGGGAAATTCCGCAGATCCAAATAGATTCTTCCCCCCAAAATTTAGAGGAAAATATTATTTCGTCTAGTGTTTTTTCTAATTTTCACGAGAATAACTTTTCGGCCTCTAATAATTTTTCTTCTAGCCCCGAAGTAGATTATTCTTGGTGGCAAGGTCACCCGGATAGTTTTCGGAGCGATGAAGATAAATCTTTCAATCCGAATTCTTGTTCATATTCTTTTGCGCCGCAACCTTCGTACTCTAATTTTGGGGAATGTCCGCCGATTCAAATAGATACTCCCCCCCAAAAAAAATTTAGAAGAAAATTTTATTTCTTCTAGTATTTTTTCTCCATCTTTAGATAATTTAGTTATGGAGGAACATGTGGTTTCATGTAATCCCATAACTTCTTTTACCAAAGATGAAGAAAAATTACTTTACTAAGAATTTCTTAAAGTTATGGGTACCCCGGATGAAATAGAAGAAGAACAAGTTTCTTCCCCTACTTCACTCGAATTTTATTTTCTTTGTCATGAATATTTGCGAATTTCTTCTATCCAGCCAAAAATTGATGAAAATTTTGTGTCCGAAAATTTTATTCCGCTTGGTAATGCACTAGATTTTTCTAAAGAAAATTTTATTTAGAAAAGGAACAACCAGAGCTAAATCATATATTCTCGCAAGCGCTTCCTCCTTGCGAAAAATTTTCTGAATCGCTTAGTTCTGATTCTTTTGATACTAATAATTTCCTTGTAGATGATGAGCCGTTGCAACCAAACGTTTTCATAGATCCATTTTCCGCTCATCTCCAGCTTTTGACTTATTCTTGGTTTAATAAAATTTTAGTTAATTAGAAATAATACCGATATCTTGTAATTCTTTCCTCACTCTTTTGCTCTGGAATAGCAAAAGCTCAAGTATGGGGGTGTTTGATGAGTACTTTTTGTACTCATCTTTTAGTATAATTTTAATGTAGTTTTAATATGAATTTATATAATTTATATGTATTTTCTTATTTAATACGTTCCCTTTTAATTTTATAAACTAACTTAAGTCTTTTCTGTGTTTTTCAGGATTTCTGGGCATTTTGAGCAGAATTGTCAAGTACACGCCCCAGGTCACGGGCGTGACCAAGGGCGTGACATCCAAGTCATGGCCGTGAACCCCGCCACCAGCTACCAGCATGCCTGCCACATCAATTAAAGTTACACGCCCCAGGTCACGGGCGTGACCAGGGGGCGTGACATCCAGGTCACAGGCGTGACTCGCCCCGCGCTCCTTCCCGCCGAAGATTCCCGCCAGAAGCCAGATTTTAAGATTACATGCCCCAGGTCACGGGCGTGACACGACTGAAATGCTCGCATTTACTCCAGAAGACTCCCTCTCCGCTACTGCTTCGATCATGCCCCATACACGCTCTTGGTCACGGGCGTGACCAAGGGCGTGTAACCTCAACTTTTCAGCTATATAAAGCCAGCTCCAGCTGATGTTTAAGGAGGAATTTTGGGAGTTCAAATCTCCTTTTCTTGTTTTATTTTCATGTTTTTAGTAGCTCTTGTACGTCTTTTTCTTATTAGCATTTGTAATTTTCAATGCAATAGTTGTAAATTCCTTTTCATAGTTTGTAATTTCTTTTGTCTCAATCAATAAAATAGTTCTTATTTTCTCATTCTCCTCTTTCTTTATTGCTTTATTTTCTTTTTGCAAAACTAACCCTCAAGTTTTAATTGCTAAAATAATAGAGATTTTCTTGAAGTAAGAGTACTCAACCGCCCCGAGTCTAATACGACCTTGGTTTTTATAACCTATACTACATTCGATACGGTACACTTGCCGTTGTCATTTGCGGATATAGTTGCTCGCATCACGGGCCTAGGCTGTAGGCACAGGACTTGCGGGTCTGTGTTGTGTAGGGCTTGAGGGCCTGAGTGTCGAGCTTGCGGGCTCGGGGGCAGTAGGGGCTTGTGGGCCTAGGCTGTTGGACTTGCGGGTCCGTGTTGTAAGGATTGAGGGCCTAAAGTTTTTGGTGGCATTTGCCGAGCCTAGCACACTGCTAGGTAGGCGTAAAGGGAAAGAGGACTACTCAAGACACCCTGTCTTGAGGAACCTCTATAGATCATTGCGTGTTTTCTGTGTTGTGATTTCTACTTTATAGATCTATTAACCAGAAATCAAGAACACCTAAAAGGGATAATGTAATTTGAAAAACATATTCACCCCCCTCTAGGTGATAAGTCGACACCCAATAAACAACAGTTTTGATGGCTTGGATCTTCAAAAATAGGAAGGAGATTCTGCACTTTAGGAAGCATTCATTTTAGGCAACCCTAACGCTGGCGTTGAGGCTAACGCTGGCATTAGGTCAGATCATTCCTAAAGAGCACCTGCAATCACGGCTGCTTCTCTCCTTGTCATAATCATCATGATGAGAACGTTAGTCAACGCCCAACGTTAAGTCCTAACGCCTGGCGTTAGACCACCTTCCTCTTTTCATTTTGTGAACAGGTCCAGACCAATTAAGCAACAACCTAGTGTCATATCTGTTCAAACCTGTATGCTAAAAATACAATGGCAAACAAGATCAAATACAAGTAGGATTTGTTATTCTCAAATCAAAGGGATACGGAAAACCATGTTCCAACAATCTCCCAATTTTGATAATAACAAATCCATTTGAGATAAATCAGATTCTTATATAAGAGAGATGTGTTTTAAGAACGATATATGACACTAAGTAATATTGAGTCAATAATAAGATTTATAGATTGTTAAATTGTGCTCCCCCTACTTAAGTGCTCCCCCTTAGTGTATGCTCCCATAGACTAGATGTATGCCCCTTACTCTAGTGAATCATACTCCTTTAATCATTATGATTTACCATTTTATTCTCCCCCTTTGGTTATTAGCAAATGTGAGTGGAGTGAAATAAAACTAGAATAAAGAAAACAAAAGTTGGGACAAACTAAGAGAGGATTAAGAGTTTTGTTTAGACATAAAGTAAGTCATGATCGAGCTAAGGGAGAGAGTAGCACAACGGAAAAGAATATGATAAGCGTGAAAGAACAAAATTCCATGTTTTTAGTAAAGGAATTCTACCACTTGCTTTTCAAAGTAATTTTTTTACAAAAGAATACTACATATTGAAAGAAATGCAATAAATATAGTTTGACAAGCACAAGTGAAAAAAACTTTTAGAAGTAAGTGTTGAAACCAGTATCTGTCCCAACGAGGAGTTCGGACCCCTGTAAAGGGGGGGGGGGGGCAGCTAGCACCTACTGATCCCAAAGGGGAACCTGACCAGAGACTTGGAGCTAGACACAGACCCTTGGCTACAGTGCAGAGGTCCTAACACACACTTGGAAGATCTTAGAGCGCTTCCTCTCCCAAGCCAAAATATGAAGTTGGGCACCTTGGAGAGCTCTGGAGCTGACCAAAGAAAACCTAAGGAGAGAGAAGTGAAGAATCCCCTCCTTCCCCAAAGGTGCCCTTTAGGGTCTATATATAGTTTTCTAGGTTGGGTCTGCTAATAACGTAATCCCATCTTTTGGTTTTACTAAATGCACCCCAAATTGGTCTGCTAACAACCAAACTCCGCTGTTTGGAAATGCTAACTGCATGCCACAATGGGAACCTGCCGAGCTGGCACCCTGGGACCCTGCTGAGCTGGCACCCTGGGATCCTACCGAGATGGCACTTTGGGACCCTGCCGAGACGGCACCCTGGGACCCTACCGAGACGGCACCCTGGGACCCTGCTGAGATGGCACCCCGGGACCCTGCCGAGATGGCACCCTGGGACCCTGCCGAGACGGCACCCTGGGACCCTGCCGAGATGGCACCCTGGGACCCTATCGAGATGACACCCTGGGACCCTGCCGAGAAGGCAACCTCGGACCTTGCCGAGATGGCACCCTGGTACCCTGCCGATATGGCACCCTGGGACCCTGCCGAGACGGCACCCTGGGACCTTGCCGAGACGACACCCTAGGACCCTGCCGAGAGGACACCCTTAGGTGTCTTAGGCAATTTTGATCTCGACAAAGATGAGACTGAACATGCGAGATCTTCTCTACTCACCCTAGGTAGGCGAGATCTTTTAAGCTGTCCTTGGTCATCTCTGATCTCAACGAATTACGGGTTATACACAATTCCCGCTTTTTTTTTGGACTCGGCACGAGGTCAGAAAAAATAGCTGAGAACCCGTGGTTCGGAGAGCTTGGCGCTAGACCGCATAGCACTCTGGGCGAGGTCCTGATGGAGTCGTCACTCCCCTGCTTCCCTTACACATCTGGGCGAGTGCCTGATCGAGCCGACACTCGCCTGCTTCTCTTTAATCTCTGGGCGAGTGCCTGATGGAGCCAGCACTCGCCTGCTTCCCTTTCATCTCCGGGTGAGTGCCTGATGGAGCATGCACTCGCCTGCCATGCATGAGCCGAGACCTTGGCCACTCGCCCTCCTCAGCTCACCTTAACCCAAATGGCCATTCTATATCTTACCACTACTTGCGCGAGACTCGCTTCCCACTAACCGAGTGGTACTATATTAGCGAGTGGGTGAGATCTCGGCCGGCGAGTAGCTCGTGGTACTTCACTCGCCCCCCTTTGCTCCCTTCCTGTGCTAAATGAAGTTTACTTATTCCTGAGTGCTGCCCGTCCGTTGCTAGCTAGTGTGAGTCTGGTTAACAAGTCGGTTTGGAATCCTTTCTTTCACATTCCTTTCTTTTCCACTTATCTTTGGGTGAGGCTACGACCCTGCTAGCTAGGTGAAAGCCTGGTCAGCAGGTCTGCATCAAGCCAACTACATTTTGAAAATTCTCTTTCCTGCCACTGAGCGAGCCTATGTCCCTACCAGCTTGGTGGGAGCCTGGTCAGTAGGTCTACTTCGGGACTTATTACCTTTTGAAATTTTCCTGCCACCGAGCAATCCTATGGCCCTGCCAGCTTGGTGGGAGCCTAGTCAATGGGTCAACATCGGGACCTATAGCCTTTTGAAATTTTCCTGCCACCGAGCGATCCTATGGCCCTGCCATCTTGGTGGGAGCTTGGTCAGCAGGTCAACATCGGGACCTATTACCTTTTGAAATTTTCCTGCCACTGAGCAATCCTATGACCCTGCCAGCTTGGTGGGAGCCTGGTCAGTGGGTCAGCATCGGGGCTAAGTACCTTTTGAAACCTTCCTGCCACCGAGTGATCCTACGACCCTGCCAGCTTGGTGGGAGCCTAGTCAGCGGGTCTACATCGGGGCTAAGTACCTTTTGAAACCTTCCTGCCACCGAGCGATCCTATGACCCTGCCATCTTGGTAGGAGCCTGGTCAGCGGTTCGTCATCGGGGCTAAGTGCCTTTTGAAACCTTCCTGCAACCGAACGATCCTACGACCCTGCCAGATTAGTGGGAGCCTGGTCAGCGGGTCTGCATCGGGGCTAAGTACCTTTTAAAACCTTCCTGCCACCGAGCGATCCTACGACCCTGCCAGCTTGGTGGGAGCCTGGTCATCGTGTTAGCATCGGGGCTATGTACCTTTTGAAACCTTCCTGCCACAGAGCGATCCTACGACCCTGCCAGCTTGATGGGAGCCTAGTCAGCGGGTCAGCATCAGGGCTATGTACCTTTTGAAACCTTCCTGCCACCGAGCGATCCTACGACCCTACCAGCTTGGTGGGAGCCTGGTCAGCGGGTCAGCATCAGGGCTATGTACCTTTTGAAACCATCCTTCCACTGAGCGATCCTACGACCCTGCCAGCTTGGTGGGAGCCTAGTCAGCGGGTCTGCATTGGGGCTAAGCTCATATCAAGCATTGTCATCTTATAAATTGACACTACCCATTCATAAAAGAAAACAAAGTTCAGAAGCACATATTTTTACTGTTGAAACTCAAGGATAGAGATATTGGAAGTCCTCATCGCTTAGCTTAGAATATCCCTTCTGCCTTTCATTCATCTCCTCCTCCCAGGCATGGACCTCCTCAATCCTCTCCGGTGGTTGTTGTTGTTGCATCGGATCCCTTGTTCCCATCTTTTCCAAAAACTCTGGGCAGGTGGCCGTCGCATGACCTTCCTCATGGTGGAAGTCACAGCAGGGTAACGCCACCCTGCCACCTCCTCTTCCTCTTCTTTTTGCTTTTCTGGCTATCCTCCCTCTTCCCCGGCCATTCGCCATGACGTGCTGAGGCGAGGGAGGAGTTGCTCGGGCCCTGCCTCCACTCTGGCTCTAGAGCCCTCGACTCGTCCCTCCTCCTGACTTCCTGTTGCCTCATCTCCGGCTCACTCAGCTTTGCCAACCTTCTCGTGAACTCTGGGTTGGACAACTCCCCTTCGATATCCTCCATCGCCCTTTCCATCAACTCTTGAAAGGACAAGGGGGCCTTCCGCTTCAGGTTCATCTTGAAGAATCCCTCCCGCAGCCCCACTGTGAAGGCAAGCTGGAGGGTGAACTCGGGTACCTCCTGGATGAGTAGGACCTCTTCTTGGAACCTATCCACATAATGGTCCAGCAACTCTCCTAGCCCTTGCTTGATCTTGAAGAGCGCCTCAGCATCCTTCTTCCTCTTCTCCGAGGTCAAGAAGCGAAGCAAAATGCTATGATGTAGGTCTTCGAACGCGTAGATTGATCCTCTCGGGAGCTGGTGAAACCAGTCCCTTGCCTTTTCCTTCAAGGAAGTTGTGAAGAGTCGGCAATTGAAGGCGTCCGACATGGGTCTGAGGGAGACCATATCCTCGAACTACTGCAGGTGCTGGACGGGGTCATCCTTGCTGGTGTAGTACATCATGTCCGGCTCCCTGAACCCCTTCGGGAGTGGTGACAAGAGCAGCAACTCGCAGAACTGGCTTCCTTCACTCGCTGCTCTCGCCTGCTCAACCCTTCCCATGAGATCCCTGACTTGACCTACACTCGTCGGGCCCTCACTCGCCAGGATCGTCCCACTCGTCTGGATGGCTCTCGCCAGGCTGGGGAAGAGCTCCCGCCCAGTGAGATCTCGCCCTATTGCCTCGATAGCTGCCTCCTCGCCTGCCCTCTGCCCCCAGGCATTCTCACCGACTCCTGATGGCGGAACCGCCTGGGGAGCTAGGGCTGCAAAATTGCCCCGCATCGATGCGAATGCGAAATTGATGGTCTCGAGCACCTCCCTTTGGAGATCTTCCAGCATCTCTACCATCACTGGCGAGCCGAATAGTGGTGGGCCGCTATGGACGACATCTTGCTCATCCTCTCCCGCCATGTCACTTCCTTGGAAATTTCCTGTACTAGATGCTTTCCACGCTCATCGCACCATAAAGGTTGAAACCAATATCTGGCCCAACGAGGAGTTCGAACCCCTGTAAAGGGGGGGGGGGGGGGGAAGCTAGCACCTACTAATCCCAAAGGGGAACCTGACCGGAGACTTGGAGCTAGACACAGACCCTTGTATACAGTGCGGAGGTCCCACAACACGCCCGAAAGATCTTAGAGCTCTTCCCCTTCCAAGCCAAAATCTGAAGTCGGGCACCTTGGAGAGCGCTGGAGCTGACCAAAGAAAACCTAAGAAAAGAGAAGAAAAGAATCCCCCCTTCCCCAAAGGTGCCCTTTAGGGTCTATATATAGTTTTCTAGGTTGGGTCTGCTAATAGCGTAATCCCCCTTTTGGTTTTACTAAATGCACCCCAAATTGGTCTGCTAACAACCAAACTCCGCTGTTTGGAACGGCTAACTGTAGGCCACAATGGGACCCTGCCAAGCTGGCACCCTGGGACCCTACCGAGCTGGCACCCTGGGACCCTGCCGAGATGGCACCTGGGACCCTGCCGAGACGGCACCCTTAGGACCCTGCCGAGAAGGCACCCTGGGACCCTGCCGATCTAGTACCCTGGGACCCTGCCGAGATGGCACCCTAGGAACCTACCGAGACGGTACCCTGGGACCCTGCCAAGATGGCACCCTGGGACCCTACTGAGATGGCACTCTGGGACCCTGCCTAGATGGCACCCTGGGACCCTACCGAGACAGCACCCCGGGACCCTACCGAAATGACACCCTGGGACCCTGCCGAGAATGCACCCTGGGACCCTGCCGAGACGGCACCCTGGGACCTTGCCGAGATGGCACCCTAGGACCCTGCCGAGACGGCACCCTAGGACCCTGCCGAGATGGCACCCTGGGACCCTGCCGAGACGGCACCCTAGGACCCTGCCGAGACGGTACCCTGGGACCCTGCCGAGACGGCACCCTGGGACCCTGCCGAGATGACACCCTAGGACCCTGCTAAGACGGCACCCTGGGACCCTGCTGAGATGGCACCATGGGACCCTGCCGAGATGGCTCCCTGGGACCCTGCCGAGATGGCACCATGGGACCCTGTCGAGATGGCACCCTTAGGTGTCTTAGGCAATTTTGATCTCAACAAAGATGAGGCTGAACAAGCGAGATCTTCTCTACTCACCCTAGGTGGTGAGATCTTTTAAGCTGTCCTCGGTCATCTTTGATCTCGATGAATTATGGGTTATACAGTAAGCATGAGAAAGCATGGTAAAAAGATACATGATCAAATTTGAAATGCGGAAAACAAAAAATAATTAAGAGTAACATTTTTGTTTTAGTTTGACAATTCCAACAATATATCTAGACTCGTCACATTTGAGCATTTAACTTGAAAATTTTCATAACAAATAGGCAAGCATGATTTAACATATTCAAAAAGATAATAGCTACAATGTAACCAATTCGTATTTCAAGTAACGAAAACATTGTAGAAATCATGCATTGCAATCTAGTGCTTTTACTTAAATTTTTAGAGAATTATGTAATTTTGCATTAGGATCCAATACTCATGAGTAGAAGCTTTATGAAAAACAATGATGTGTGCATAAGGTGTTTTGATAAAAGTATACAATTGAAATAATCAAAACACATGACATATGTAATGAGATAGTAACAACAATATTAAGATTGTAGTTGATACGTAGAATCTAGGATATAAAATTTTCTCAAAATTCTACGACTATAGGCAAGAGCACCTATCATTCATAGTATAGGATATTTAGAAATAAATATCAAGTGTCACATTCCACGGGGTTGTTGAGTACTTCTAATCACGCAAATTATAATTATTTTATCAGAAAAATAGTTAAAAGGTTTTATAAAAGAAATAATAAAAGAAATGAAACATTTGATCGAGAATTCTTCTTAAGTAAAATATTTCGTAAATATCATAAATTGATTTGGACAAACTTGACCGTGGAGGTTCCCAAAATATGATAGAGCCTCTCTCGAGAGAACTACCACCTAACCTTAGGTTGATCGATTAAGACCCCTCGGCCAGTCGAAACCCATAAGCTTGCTTTATGCGGTGAGCCCCACTATTGGATTTGACTCCAATCCGGAAGATTTGCGTCACCCTCTCTCGAGGAATGCATACAACTCTTTTTACCGATGAGCGATCTACCCATATTTACGGATCTCTCGATACACTAAAATACGGATCAAACTTGATTATCATACCCTAGAAATATGAAACCAATAATTACAAAATCAACGGTAAATCTTAGTTTTCCAAAACTAAACAATGAATAAGAGATTACAAAATATAAAAGCTTAAGAATTCATCTGATCAAATGCTATGAAAATTAGCTAAACATAATTGAGAAGAAAAACATTTTTATTTCTATGTAAAGAAAAGTACAATTGCAAGTAAAGTAAATCTAAGCTAGGAATTAAAAAGACAAGACATAAAATAAAGTTACACTAAGAAAAATGCAGAAAAACTATACTAGAAAAATAACCAATCGAAGCAAGGACTCGACTCCCATCACTTTGGCAGCAACTGGCTTTTATAGGAAGAAAATTGGTGAGTCACGCCCTTGGTCACGCCCATGACCAAGGGCGTGTAAGCTACGTAACTGCGTCATGAAAGCCCGGGAACGTTGGGGAAGAAAAACCGCCAAAATTGATCATCTGGATGGGTCACAGCCTAGGTCACGCCCGTGACCTAGGGCGTGTCTTGACCGAGTCAGGAAACGGTGGGAAACGGCGTGATCTAGAGTTAATCTGGCAGTTGATGGAGAGGTCACGCCCCTTGGTCACGCCCGTGACCAAGGGCGTGTAAGCTGGAACGGCTCGGCGTCGGAAACTGCTTGTATTGAATGCTTGCTGGGCGAGTCACGCCCGTGACCTAAAGGTCACGCCCCAGGGTCACGCCCGTGACCTGGGGCGTGTAACTTTAATCTGACATGACAACGATTTCTGGGAGCTAAAAGCGGAGCACGGCCGTGACCATGGTCACGCCCCCAGGTCACGCCCGTGACCTGGGGCTGTACTGAAGTTTTTTGCAGAATTGCTCTGGAATTTCCCCTGAACACGGCTGTAGGATTGAATTTGCTATTAGCAGCCCCAAATTACCTGAAAACACAAAATAAAGTAAATTAAATATATGTTAAACTAAAATTATATAAAAACTAATTAATTACTACTAAAATATTATATAAAAATAACTCTAAATAATGCACTATCAAATACCCCCAGACTAAGTATTTTGCTTGTCCCCAAGCAAACACATACGAGCTAGCAAAAATAAAATAAACTAATCAATCAATTTGGCTATGCCGTACACGAGTACGATGCGAAATTAAAGGTAGGAAAACTATGAAAAATAAACTGAAAATTATTACTTAATCTTAGCAAATAATTTTATAAATTCCACTAGCATAAAATAAATCATCCCATATTTTAGCAAAAGTAAAAACTGAGTAATATGATGAATGAGAAGTGCATTGAATTTCTACTAAAATCTTAGAGACATTTTATAATCATATCAATTCAAGTCAAAAATCCATACTCTTACCTAAAAAATTTTACCCAATTTACTTTCTCGCTACCGTAATAAAAATAAATCTAAGAAGCATGAATCAAAAGGACTTTCATTAGGAGTAACGTTTTGGCTTGGGTTTAAAGGTGCGGAAATCAAAAGATAAACATGAAGGGTTCAAGCACACTTAAACATAAGGGAGATCTTTGCATGAAATGATGTTGCTAAAAATAATTTTTGATACCCCAAATTATTTTTGATATATAGAATTGGGATCAAAAATAGCTTTTTTCATAATCTTTTTCACATAATTTTTCAAATATTTTTTTATCAATTTTTTTGTTTGCTTTTTGCTATTTATTTCCTTCTTTTGTAGCTATCGTGAGATAATTGTAACTTCCACCATCTTCACAAAATGTAATACATACTAGCAACATATAAAGCTCAAAATAAATTTGTGTGCAACATAGGTAGGCTATTTGGCTTTGGTGAAAAATAAGTGGAGCTACCAAAAGGAAGGGAAAAGGCGCAAGGTGGCTAACAATGATTAAACTTTTAAGGTTTGGAATACAAAGGCCCAATCTATTCAATAAAATGCCTTGATCATATTCATGCTTCTAAGTCTATTTTAGCAAAGTATTGAAAAATTCAAGAGAAGTAAATTCTAGATAGAAAATAAAGAGAATTGACTTTTCATGAAAATGAAAATAACAAGCATCTAGATCGGTTCGCATCTACTACACTCAACACTAATCAACATTACAAAGGTTTTTAGAAAACAAAATAAGGGATGTTAGATTTTATAAGTGAAAAATATAAAAAGATAGCTATGAAAAAGTGCAAATATTCAAGAAAGTTTTTCAAAAATAACATGCTACCTTAATTGGAAACACTGCATGAGTCAACATATTCCTCGTGAAACATAGGCAAAATGAAAATTAGAGAAATTTATTCTAACTAAGCAAGTATATAAATGATTAAAAATAAGAAAAGACATAGTCATGGGGTACTAAAGACAAAAATTAACTCAAATCCTAATATGCTTTTTTTCATAAGTTTTATAATAAAATCTAATTTTTCTGGGTTTTTTTTTGGAAAAAAAAACGCAACATAAAAAAAACTGATAAGAAACATGAAAATATATTTTTTTTGTTTTGAATTTGCTTTTAAAAAAAACATGAAAGCCAATATTACCCCAGACTAGAGGGAAACATTGTCCTCAATGTTAAAAAAAACAAAGTAAGAGAGAAAACAATAAAAAGAAAAATGCATATGACAAAAAAAAACAAGAAAGGAAAAGATAAATAAGGGGTGTCTTTTCTTTTTCCCGTCTTTAAGCTAGACGGTTATTGTTAGGAAAATGGAAAATAAAATTTAAAATGCACAGGCAACTCCCTTAATTCACGCTCAGGTGAGCATGCCGAAGTCAGTCGCCCGGCTACTCCTCCGCTATGCTCTTGACTCTTTTGTTGTCCGTTAGCTCGAAATTGTGAATCCAAATTACCTATACCTACCTTAGGTAATTTGGATTGCTGGAGATGAGCGGCTAATGGATCGGTGAAAATGATGGTTGCAACGGCTTATCCTCTACATGAAAATCATTAGAATCAAAAGAATCAAAATTTAGCGAGTCAGAAAATTTTTCACAAGGAGGAGTTTCTTGTGAAAATTCATGATTAAGCTCCAGTTGTTTATTTTCAAAAATAAAATTATTATTTAAAAAATTAATACCAAGAGAATTAAATTCACGGGACATAATTTCTTCACAAATTATAAATTCATGAGAAAGAGAAGAAAGGGCGGGCGAAGGAGAAGAAAAAAATTTTCATATTCTAAATCGCTCGGTGTCTCCATGTCTTTGCGAAATTCTTAGTACAAATGCTCTTCTTGATCATGAGAATAAGCATTTTTAAAGTGGGAGAAATAAAATTTGGCAAATTCTCAAGATCAGAAGAAGAATAACTTTGCGGAAAAGGCGAGGAATCCAAATCATGATTGAAGGAATTTTCTTCTTCGCACTGAAAACTATCCGGGTGACCTTGCCACCATGAATAATCAACATCAGTGCAAGAAGTAAATTCACCAGCATCATTATTTAAAGAAAAATTATTTTCATCATAAAAATTATTATTTTCATTATAAAAATTATAATTTTCATTAGAAAAATTAATTTGATTTTCATGAGAAATTTTTTGAAATGAAAAATAGCACTCCTCACTAGAATGATGATGCCCACAAAAATGACAAATAATTTTGCGCATTCGTGCAGCTTCCAAAAGATTAACTTTATTTTGAAGCTCGACAACTTTTGCGGCCAATTGCGATAACATCTTTTTTTTTTGAAAAAAAAAAAATATAACCGTTACTTAATAGAATGGAATTTTAAAAGAAAAAGTAAAAAGAGATATGGGGAGGAGAAAAGGAATGATAAAAGTAATAAAATTTACGCTTTCAAAATATCAACAAAAAGTCCCCGGCAACGGCGCCAAAAACTTGATACGTAAAATCTAGGATACAAAATTTTCTCCAAATGCTACGAACTATAGGCAAGAGCACCTATCATTCATAGTATAGGATATTTAGAAATAAATATCAAGTGTCGTATTCCACGGGGTTGTTGAGTACTTCTACTCACGCAAATTATAATTATTTTATCGGAAAAATAGTTAAAAGGTTTTATAAAAGAAATAATAAAAGAAATGAAACATTTGATCGAGAATTCTTCTTAAGTAAAATATTTTGTAAATATCATAAATTGATTTGGACAAACTTGACCGTGGAGGTTCCCAAAATATGATAGAGCCTCTCTCGAGAGAACTACCACCTAACCTTAGGTTGATCGATTAAGACCCCTCGGCTAGTCGAAACCCCTAAGCTTGCTTTATGCGGTGAGCCCCACTATTGGAATGGACTCCAATCCGGAAGATTTGCGTCACCCTCTCTCGAGGATTGCATACAACTCTTTTTACCGATGAGCGATCTACCCGTATTTACGGATCTCTCGATACACTAAAATACGGATCAAACTTGATTATCATACCCTAAAAATATGAGACCAATAATTGCAAAATCAACGGTAAATCTTAGTTTTCCAAAACTAAACTATGAATAAGAGATTACGAAATATAAAAGCTTAAGAATTCATCCGATCAAATGCTATGAAAATTAGCTAAACATAATTGAGAAGAAAAACATTTTTATTTCTATGTAAAGAAAAGTACAATTGCAAGTAAAGTAAATCTAAGCTAGGAATTAAAAAGACAAGACATAAAATAAAGTTACACTAAGAAAAATGTAGAAAAACTATACTAGAAAAATACCCAATCGAAGCAAGGACTCGACTCCCATCACTTTGGCAGCAACTGGCTTTTATAGGAAGAAAATTGGTGAGTCACGCCCTTGGTCACGCCCATGACCAAGGGCGTGTAAGCTACGTAACTGCGTCATGAAAGCCCGGGAACGTTGGGGAAGAAAAACCGCCAAAATTAATCATCTGGACGAGCCACAGCCTAGGTCACGCCCGTGACCTAGGGCGTGTCTTGACCGAGTCAGGAAACGGTGGGAAACGGCGTGATCTAGAGTTAATCAGGCAGTTGATGGAGAGGTCACGCCCCTTGGTCACGCCCGTGACCAAGGGCGTGTAAGCTGGAACGGCTCGGCGTCGGAAACTGCTTGTATTGAATGCTTGCTGGGCGAGTCACGCCCGTGACCTAAAGGTCACGCCCCAGGGTCACGCCCGTGACCTGGGGCGTGTAACTTTAATCCGACATGTCAACGATTTCTGGGAGCTAAAAGCGGAGCACGGCCGTGACCATGGTCACGCCCCCAGGTCACGCCCGTGACCTGGGGCGTGTACTGAAGATTTTTGCAGAATTGCTCTGGAATTTCCCCTGAACACGGCTGTAGGATTGAATTTTCTATTAGCAGCCCCAAATTACCTGAAAACACAAAATAAAGTAAATTAAATATATATTAAACTAAAATTATATAAAAACAAATTAATTACTAATAAAATATTATATAAAAATAACTCTAAATAATGCACTATCAAATAGCCCCAGACTAAGTATTTTGCTTGTCCCCAAGCAAACACATACGAGCTAGCAAAAATAAAATTAACTAATCAATCAATTTGGCTATGCCGTACACGAGTACGATGCAAAATTAAAGGTAGGAAAACTATGAAAAATAGACTGCAAATTATTACTTAATCTTACCAAATAATTTTATAAATTCCACTAGCATAAAATTAATCATCCCATATTTTAGCAAAAGTAAAAACTGAGTAATATGATGAATGAGAAGTGCATTGAATTGCTACTAAAATCTTAGAGACATTTTATAATCATATCAATTCAAGTCAAAAATCCATACTCTTACCTAAAAATTTTTACCCAATTTACTTTCTCGCTACCGTACTAAAAATAAACCTAAGAAGCATGAATCAAAAGGACTTTCATTAGGAGTAACGTTTGGCTTGGGTTTAAAGGTGCGGAAATCAAAAGATAAACATGAAGGGTTCAAGCACACTTAAACATAAGGGAGATCTTTGCATGAAATGATGTTGCTAAAAATAATTTTTGATACCCCAAATTATTTTTGATATATAGAATTGGGATCAAAAATAACTTTTTTCATAATCTTTTTCACATAATTTTTCAAATATTTTTTTATCAATTTTTTTGTTTGCTTTTTGCTATTTATTTCCTTCTTTTGTAGCTATCATGAGATAATTGTAACTTCCACCATCTTCAAAAAATGTAATATATACTAGCAACATATAAAGCTCAAAATAAATTTGTGTGCAACATAGGTAGGCTATTTAGCTTTGGTGAAAAATAAGTGGAGCTACCAAAAGGAAGGGAAAAGGCGCAAGGTGGCTAACAATGATTAAACTTTTAAGGTTTGGAATACAAAGGCCCAATCTATTCAATAAAATGCCTTGATCATATTCATGCTTCTAAGTCTATTTTAGCAAAGTATTGAAAAATTCAAGAGAAGTAAATTCTAGATAGAAAATAAAGAGAATTGACTTTTCATGAAAATGAAAATAACAAGCATCTAGATCGGTTCGCATCTACTACACTCAACACTAATCAACATTACAAAGGTTTTTAGAAAACAAAATAAGGGATGTTAGATTTTATAAAAGTGAAAAATATAAAAAGATAGCTATGAAAAAGTGCAAATATTCAAGAAAGTTTTTCAAAAATAACATGCTACCTTAATTGGAAACACTGCATGAGTCAACATATTACTCGTGAAACATAGGCAAAATGAAAATTAGAGAAATTTATTCTAACTAAGCAAGTATATAAATGATTAAAAACAAGAAAAGACATAGTCATGGGGTACTAAAGACAAAAATTAACTCAAATCCTAATATGTTTTTTTTCATAAGTTTTATAATAAAATCTAATTTTTCTAGGTTTTTTTTTGGAAAAAAAAATGCAACATAAAAAAAACTGATAAGAAACATGAAAATATTTTTTTTTGTTTTGAATTTGCTTTTAAAAAAAACATGAAAGCCAATATTCCCCCAGACTAGAGGGAAACATTGTCCTCAATGTAAAAAAAAACAAAGTAAGAGAGAAAACAATAAAAAGAAAAATGCATAGGAAAAAAAAAAACAAGAAAGGAAAAGATAAATAAGGGGTGTCTTTTCTTTTTCCCGTCTTTAAGCTAGACGGTTATTGTTAGGAAAATGGAAAATAAAATTTAAAATGCACAGGCAACTCCCTTAATTCACGCTCAGGTGAGCATGCCGAAGTCAGTCACCCGGCTACTCCTCCGCTATGCTCTTGACTCTTTTGTTGTCCGTTAGCTCGAAATTGTGAATCCAAATTACCTATACATACCTTAGGTAATTTGGATTGCTGGAGATGAGCGGCTAATGGATCGGTGAAAATGATTGGTTGCAACGGCTCATCCTCTACATGAAAATCATTAGAATCAAAAGAATCAAAATTTAGCGAGTCAGAAAATTTTTCATAAGGAGGAGTTTCTTGTGAAAATTCATGATTAAGCTCCAGTTGTTTATTTTCAAAAATAAAATTATTATTTAAAAAATTAATACCAAGAGAATTAAATTCACGGGACATAATTTCTTCACAAATTATAAATTCATGAGAAAGAGAAGAAAGGGCGGGCGAAGGAGAAGAAAAAAATTTTTATTTTCTAAATCGCTCGGTGTCTCCATGTCTTTGCGAAATTCTTAGTACAAATGCTCTTCTTGATCATGAGAATAAGCATTTTTCAAGTGGGAGAAATAAAATTCGGCAAATTCTCAAGATCAGAAGAAGAATAACTTTGCGGAAAAGGCGAGGAATCCAAATCATGATTGAAGGAATTTTCTTCTTCGCACTGAAAACTATCCGGGTGACTTTGCTACCATGAATAATCAACATCAGTGCAAGAAGTAAATTCACCAGCATCATTATTTAAAGAAAAATTATTTTCATCATAAAAATTATTATTTTCATTATAAAAATTATAATTTTCATTAGAAAAATTAATTTGATTTTCATGAGAAATTTTTTGAAATGAAAAATAACACTCCTCACTAGAATGATGACGCCCACAAAAATGACAAATAATTTGGTGCATTCGTGCGGCTTCCAAAAGATTAACTTTATTTTGAAGCTCGACAACTTTTGCGGCCAACTGCGATAACATCTTTTTTTTTTTGAAAATAAAAACAATACAACCGTTACTTAATAGAATGGAATTTTAAAAGAAAAAGTAAAAAGAGATATGGGGAGGAGAAAAGGAATGATAAAAGTAATAAAATTTACGCTTTCAAAATATCAACAAAAAGTCCCCGACAACGGCGCCAAAAACTTGATTCGTAAAATCTAGGATATAAAATTTTCTCCAAATTCTACGAACTATAGGCAAGAGCACCTATCATTCATAGTATAGGATATTTAGAAATAAATATCAAGTGTCGTATTCCATGGGGTTGTTGAGTACTTCTACTCACGCAAATTATAATTATTTTATCAGAAAAATAGTTAAAAGGTTTTATAAAAGAAATAATAAAAGAAATGAAACATTTGATCGAGAATTCTTCTTAAGTAAAATATTTTGTAAATATCATAAATTGATTTGGACAAACTTGACCGTGGAGGTTCCCAAAATATGATAGAGCCTCTCTCAAGAGAACTACCACCTAACCTTAGGTTGATCGATTAAGACCCCTCGGCCAGTCGAAACCCCTAAGCTTGCTTTATGCGGTGAGCCCCACTATTGGAATGGACTCCAATCCGGAAGATTTGCGTCACCCTCTCTCGAGGATTGCATACAACTCTTTTTACCAATGAGCGATCTACCCGTATTTACGGATCTCTCGATACACTAAAATACGGATCAAACTTGATTATCATACCCTAAAAATATGAGACCAATAATTGCAAAATCAACGGTAAATCTTAGTTTTCCAAAACTAAACTATGAATAAGAGATTACGAAATATAAAAGCTTAAGAATTCATCCGATCAAATGCTATGAAAATTAGCTAAACATAATTGAGAAGAAAAACATTTTTATTTCTATGTAAAGAAAAGTACAATTGCAAATAAAGTAAACCTAAGCTAGGAATTAAAAAGACAAGACATAAAATAAAGTTACACTAAGAAAAATACAGAAAAACTATACTAGAAATGACCCAATCGAAGCAAGGACTCGATTCCCATCACTTTGGCAGCAGCTGGCTGTTGGAACCTTAGGTTTGATTTGAGTTAGGATCCACCTTTAGTATCTAAGTTCATATCACAACTCATCTAACAACTTAGATTAAATATCCTATTAAATTAAAAGGCTGAAAATAATATATATATATATATATAAATAATATACAAAGAAATATATATATATATAATAGGCTAATTAATAGAAGAGAAAATAATATAAGAGAAAATAATATAAGAGAAATTAATATAAAATAATATAAGAGAAATAAAATATTTCATATAGTTAGCTGCGTTCGACATTCGTCGAACGACGCTCGGCATTCGTCGAACGACGCTCGGCATTCATCGAATGGCGATCAGCGAACAGATCTTATTATAGCAGCGCTCGACAGATTATTGCAAGGAAAGCTGCGATTGACGAACGTGGAATAGAGGTCGACGAATGACGAACGGCGGTCGACGAAATCCAACAGATATTCAGAAACAGTAATATTAATATTGAGGTCGACGAATCAAATGTTTGAGCTTGACGAAAGTGGAGCTCAGCTCGACGAAATTTAGGCAGATTTATATTTCATATTCTATATGCTGTCAGACTTTATTTAAAGCAATATTTCTTTATTCTATTTTATATATTGCTATATATATTGCAGTTCTGACCTTACAGCTTGCAAGTATTAATTAATACAGCCGTTTGGCAAAAGCATTAATTAATATAGCCGTTGCAGCAAGTCAAACACGACAAGTTATCTCCTCAAGGATCTGAGAGATGAAAGATATATTTATTATATTCCTCTTTGGTCGACAAGGATTTAAATAGAATATATTACAGCAGAATATATATCAGAATATATACAGCTATTCTCTCTTAACATATATATATATACAGAATATATATTGCTGTACAGATCTAACATAGATAGATAGAATACATTAACACTTGCTGTACTGGAAAAGGAAGAAGAAGAGAAACAGAGGAGAAAAAGAAGATCAGATCAAATATATTATTTATCTTCTTTTTGCCTAACTTCTCTCTTGCAGATCATATATCCTGAGACACCAAACACTATAACTTGCTCAGGATCATTACTGCATAAAGAAGAAAGGAGTTTGTACAATCAAGAGAAGAGGCCTCCACAAACTGTCAACAATTATATCAGACAGGGGGAGCTCTTCAACATCATCATCATGATCCAACTCAACTACCAATCAGGATCTTCATCAAGAGTCTTCTCAGCACAAAGAGAAGAACAATTAATCTTTTCCCTTTCTCCTTTCCCATCTTGTACAGGGTTAAAACTCCCTTCAAAAGTATACCTGTTGGTGGCAAGACACCTGAACAAAAAATCTAGTTGGTTTATAAGCACCTGGTCAAAAGCTTATAGGTGAATTGGGCACCTGATCAAACCTCCATTGGTGTGTGGAGAAAAACACCTTAGTGTGAGGGCACCTGATCAACTCTCCTAGTGGATTCCTACCTGCGGGTAGAAGAGTAGATGTACCCGGGTTTTGGGGAACTACTATATTTCTCTGTGTCATCTGGATGTGCTTGTTTGTTTCGCTTTATTTCTTATTTGCTGTGCTGATTTTTATATGCTTCTACTGTTTGTTTTTATTACTCAGCAAACACAATTATATATTTATATATATCACCTATTTTGGAAGTAAAACTTAAACAATAGTTTTAACAGATAAATAAGAACTAAAACTCTCCTTTCAATTGGTATCAAAGCAGGTTAATTTTATCAATCACCCTCATCAAATATATCAATTGTCCCTTTCAATTGGTATCAGAGCGCCGTTCGACAATTGCCGTTCGACGAATGCCGAGCGTCGTTCGACGAATGTGGAACGCAGCTAACTATATGAAATATTTTATTTCTCTTATATTATTTTATATTAATTTCTCTTATAATATTTTCTCTTATATTAATTAGCCTATTATATATAAATATTTCTTAGTATATTATTTATATATATATATATTTCAGCCTTTTAATTTAATAGGATATTTAATCTAAGTTGTAAGATGAGTTGTGATATGAACTTAGATACTAAAGGTGGATCCTAACTCAAATCAAACATAAGGTTCCAACAATCTCCCGCTATTTGTGTTGGGATCCTAATCCAAATTAACTAGGTTCTAACAATCTCCCCTATTTGGTTTAGGATACCTAAGCATAAAAAGTTTTGATCTGCTTAAGGGTTATAGATTATTTTTAAATTTCTTTTATAACTAAGCAATTTCTAATTTCCGAGATCTGATTTTAAATCTGTTTTTAGTTCATTATGTACAGATTTAATAACATCTAGAAATTACAATTCTGAAAATAACATTAGAGAAGAGTTAACAAAAATAATTAATTTAACTCCTTTCAAAATTTCTGTAGAATAAACTATCTGTTTAAAAAATAAGATATTTAAAGCTGATAACTTTAAACAAACTTTTAAAGAAAAAGAAATTTCTTATGTTCAGCAAAATAAAAATAAACTTTCAAAGTTATACTTTAATGAAATAAAAAGGCCAAAATATTTATCTATAAGGCAAATTTTTAATCTTTTAATATTTTTACTTAAATTAAATTAAACAGCAGTTTTTAAGTTTCTTTGAATTTTCTATCTTAAAAACAAGTCAGATAGACTTCATCTTCTTACAGATCTTTTTTTTCCTAAAATCATGTTGAGCATTCTATTGTAGTAGCATAGATCAGAAATGATCAGAGCTCTGAGTGTGAGTCTCTTCCGATTAAGAGGATTCTATAGAAAGAAGCTATCAGACTTTGTATTTATGATTTTAAAATTCTTAGAATCTGTTAACAGCTAGCAATTCATTTCATTTAAATTCCTATTTAAAATCAGATATAGGAAATTAGAAATTACTTAGTTATAAAAGAAATTTAAAAATAATCTCTAACCCTTAAGCAGATCAAAACTTTTTATGCTTAGGTATCCTAAACCAAATAATGGGAGATTGTCAGAACCTAGTTAATTTGGATTAGGATCCCAACTCAAATAGGGGGAGATTGTTGGAACCTTAGGTTTGATTTGAGTTAGGATCCACCTTTAGTATCTAAGTTCATATCACAACTCATCTTACAACTTAGATTAAATATCCTATTAAATTAAAAGGCTGAAAATAATATATATATATATATAAATAATATACTAAGAAATATATATATATATAATAGGCTAATTAATATAAGAGAAAATAATATAAGAGAAAATATTATAAGAGAAATTAATATAAAATAATAAAAGAGAAATAAAATATTTCATATAGTTAGCTGCGTTCGACATTCGTCGAACGGCGCTCGGCATTCATCGAAGGGCGATCAGCGAATAGATCTTATTACAGCAGCGCTCGACAGATTATAGCAAGGAAAGCTGCGGTCGACGAATGTGGAATAGAGGTCGACGAATGACGAACGGCGGTCGACGAAATCCAACAGATATTCAAAAACAGTAATATTAATATTGAGGTCGACGAATCAAATGTTTGAGCTCGACGAAAGTGGAGCTCAGCTCGACGAAATTTAGGCAGATTTATATTTCATAATCTATATGCTGTCAGACTTTATTTAAAGCAATATTTCTTTATTCTATTTTATATATTGCTATATATATATTGCAGTTTTGACCTTACAGCTTGCAAGTATTAATTAATATAGTCGTTTGGCAAAAGCATTAATTAATATAGCCGTTGTAGCAAGTCAAACACGGCAAGTTATCTGCTCAAGGATCTGGGAAATGAAAGATTTATTTATTATATTCCTCTTTGGTCGACAAGGATTTAAACAGAATATATTACAGCAGAATATATATCAGAATATATACAGCTGTTCTCTCTTAACATATATATAGAATATATATTGCTGTACAGATCTAACATAGATAGATAGAATACATTAACACTTGCTGAACAGGAAAAGGAAGAAGAAGAGAAACAGAGGAGCAAAAAGAAGATCAGATCAAATATATTATTTATCTTCTTTTTGCCTAACTTCTCTCTTGCAGATCATATATCCTGAGACACCAAACACTATTACTTGCTCAGGATCATTACTGCATAAAGAAGAAAGGAGTTTGCACAATCAAGAGAAGAGGCCTCCACAAACTGTCAACAATTATATCAGACAGGGGGAGCTCTTCAACATCATCATCAAGGTCCAACTCAACTACCAATCAGGATCTTCATTAAGAGTCTTCTCAACACAAAGAGAAGAACAATTATTCTTTTCCCTTTCTCCTTTCCCATCTTGTACAGGGTTAAAACTCCCTTCAAAAGTTTACCTGTTGGTGGCAAGACACCTGAATAAAAAATCTAGTTGGTTTATAAGCACCTGATCAAACGCTTATAGGTGAATTGGGCACCTGATCAAACCTCCATTGGTGTGTGGACACCTGATCAAAAACACCTTGGTGTGAGGGCACCTGATCAACTCTCCTAGTGGATTCCTACCAATGGGTAGAATAGTAGATGTACCCGGGTTTTGGGGAACTACTATATTTCTCTGTGTCATCTGAATGTGCTTGTTTGTTTCGCTTTATTTCTTATTTGCTGTGCTGATTTTTATATGCTTCTACTGTTTATTTTTATTACTCAGCAAACACACTTATATATTTATATATCACCTATTTTGGAAGTAAAACTTAAACAAGAGTTTTAACAGATAAATAAGAACTAAAACTCTCCTTTCACTGGCTTTTATAGGAAGAAAATTGGTAAGTCACGCCCTTGGTCACGCCCGTGACCAAGGGCGTGTAAGCTGCGTAACTGCGTCATGAAAGCCCGGGAACATTGGGGAAGAAAAACCGCCAAAATTGATCATCTGGACGGGTCACGGCCTAGGGCGTGTCTTGACCGAGTCAGGAAATGGCGTGAAACGGCGTGATCTGGAGTTACTCTGGCAGTTGCGGGAGAGGTCACGCCCCTTGGTCACACCCGTGACCAAGGGCGTGTAAGATGGAACGGCTCGGCGTCGGAAACTGCTTGTATTGAATGCTTGCTGGGCGAGTCACGCCCGTGACCTGAAGGTCACACCCCAGGGTCACGCTCGTGACATGGGGCGTGTAACTTTAATCCGACGTGGCAGCGATTTTTGGGAGCTGAAAGCGAAGCACGGCCGTGACCATGGTCACGCCCCCAGGTCACGCCCGTGACCTGGGGCGTGTACTGAAGATTTTTGCAGAATTGCTCTGGAATTTCCCCTAAACACGGCTGTGGGCTTGAATTTGCTATTAGCAGCCCAGATTACCTGAAAACACAAAATAAAGTAAATTAAATATATATTAAACTAAAATTATATAAAAACTAATTAGTTACTACTAAAATATTATATAAAAATAACTCTAAATAATGCACTATCAGTAGTCTTATTATTTCACACATCAATTTTTGCTTAAAATTTCAAAGCACATAAAATGAGTATAAATACCAAGGTGCTTCGCCCACATAATGCTCATTAAAATTATCAGGGAGCGAAGTATTGCTTGGGGGATCACATATGCATTTTATGCGAATTTTGTTTTTAGTGATACGGTGTACAAATAGAAGTGATAAAAAAAATGTGTTTGCACAAGACACTTTACAATTCTTTCTAAGGTGCTCAACCTCACAATGCTCATTAAGACTTATCAGGAGGGTGAGTAGTGCTTGGTGGAGTTATCTTTGGCTTTTTATTTCATTTTTTAGTTTGAGCCAAAGGTCTCCGAATTCACTTGTTGTTGCAAACATTAACACTTTTGAAATAACACTTCTATATGTGCAAAAAATTTATTGTTTGAAAGATGGTGTAGGTAAGTTAGACATACAACTTAGTGTGTTAAAACTATTACACTACATAATCATGCAAGACTAAGATTATGAGCACATGTAGATTACCAAAATAGTGAGTGAATGAATCATTGATTAACATAAAATATTACTCATACTTAGAGGCATGCAATCATACATAACTTTCTATAGACTATTTCATTGCACATCATCAGATTAAGTTCAAGGCATGACACGATAAAACAATGTTTAGGAAATTTGAAATTAAAATTAGACATTGAGAAAAATCTTTATGAGTATGCCAAAATCAATTTTGACCATTTGAAACAAAAATGACTAAGATGTTTGCTCTTGTGAAGTCTTATAGTCAAACCATAATTTGTAAATAATTAATGAAAACAAATGACAAAAACATATTTTTGAGCATTTTGATTTATTTAAATTTTTTTTGTATTTTTGATTAAAATTAACAAATTGAGAACAAAATAATTTGAAATCAGAGAAAATAAACTGAGAAAATTCATTAGAAAAATACCAGAGATATTGTAGAAAAAGCAGAATTTTAGTTTGGCCAAAATAGCTAACGCCTGGTGTTAACTACTCAACGCCTAAACTGGACACTGTTTGTTGAGATTTTTGAAAAACATTTCTTTGGAATAAGGAGTATGTATATAGACCTTCTCAGTGTAGAATTTTCAAAGAATATGAAGATGATTTGAAGGTTATTTAAGCATGTTTTATTTGTTCAAAATGGGGTTTTATATTTTCCTTTGGTTTTCAAATATTTGTGTTTTATAATATCATTAAATCTT
The DNA here is from genome assembly GCA_033032865.1 of Dactylorhiza incarnata. Taxonomy (NCBI): domain Eukaryota; kingdom Viridiplantae; phylum Streptophyta; class Magnoliopsida; order Asparagales; family Orchidaceae; genus Dactylorhiza; species Dactylorhiza incarnata. The sequence goes on along the minus strand of JAWHQI010000175.1, from coordinate 2,404,775 downwards.
AAAAATGATAAAATCTGCAAAACACAAGAGAAGCATGTTCAATCAACCCAATAATGCATGAAGAAAGTAATCATAATGAATGCATGCAAAAACATATGATATATGTATGTCCTAGATTATAATACCCTAACTATATACCTACACACTAGCCCCGTACAAAGTGATGGATGAGCATGAGGAGCTGCATACATGCCGTAGCTTGGGGTGTTAATCCATATGCATACACTAGAGGTCGCTCAACCTATCATTCTTTCCCTCCAGTGCCTCGCAAGGCCCCACTAGAACCCTCCCCAGTTAAGGACAAGACACGACTTAAATGTTAGGACTTCTAATGCATACAATCCTACGCCCTCACTATTGTGAGGCATATACTGTGGGTGAATGATCATGGACATCCTAAGCATTTTGTCCATTGGAACCGATTTGTAAACTATGAATTTTATGCGAGATTGATTTCTAATTATAGTTGATTTTAAAGTCACATAGTTATTATGAATTTTACCATTCATTTTTTCTACTTCAAAATCAATTCATTATGACAATATGAGATAACTAGCATGAATAATATTTATTAGATGACAATGCTAGAATGATGAATTTTAAAGCAATGTTACGCCATAAGATTAATAGTGTTAATGTTGCATTTATTCAAAAATAATATTTCAATTATTAGACCTAGAATGAAGTGATGATTCTATTTGATTTGCTCTTATTGGTATGAATATGATTCTAGGCTTTACATATAAGTGAGATACATGCACATCATAATACATTCATATAATGATAATGATCACAAACCATATGTTGGAAATAATATGATCTTTTGTAGTTAAGTTAAATGTTGAATTTAAAATATTTTTTGATTTTGCATAATTTTTATAAATGATCATTAATTTTATCACATATAAACACTCATAATTAATTATTCATAATGATGCAAGTGAAATATATAAACCAATTCATATTCATCCTTTTCAAAATTTTGAAGAGAAAGATTATAAGGTGAATAATGAATACAATGAGAAACTATTTTTGGTTATTTTGAAAAGTTTTTGTAAATTTTCTCTTTGAAGTTTTTGAATATTCACCAAGACATATATATAATTTTCTTGACTTTCAAATTTCATTGTTCTATTTTTCTTTAACATAACATTCCATGGTATAACTAGCATAGCCATTGATTTCTACTTATAGTAAGTGATGATGCTAGATGAAAAGTTATGATAACAAGGTGCAATGTTATGTAAATATTACAAGCATATAATTTGTTGGAATGGGACACAGGAGCCTATGACGTAAAATCCGTAGACACAAAAAATGCTGGAAAAAAAACTGAGATAACTTTTAAACAGAGTTGAATTTTGGCAATTTTGAGGGTCAAAATGGACTACGCTCGTTTGCTATTGCATAAAGCTTCTCCACCTCATTCTGAAAAGATATTGTGGGTGAAATTCTGACAAGCAGATCAAAAGTTATGATCGTTTGAAGTTTAGGTTGTAATCTCGCATTTTTTTTATTTTTAGAAAAAGTTACCAAAGACATATATTATATTTATGAGTTTTCAATTCCGGTTTTTAATATGATAGGGGCTATCAAATGATGCAAGGATATTCAATATATATGCAAAAACATGCACATTTTATACATTTAGCCAAGACCCCTAACATTCATTTTAAATCCAATTTTGACTGTTATTTCATTGATCTTAATAATATATAACAAACTTAGTTTTCAATTTATAATGGTAATATAAGACATTTATGGGAGATGGATTTTGAAGGATAAAAATGATAGATAGTTCACTTGAGAAATGATATGACTTATATTCAATTTCATTCAATTTGAGTTATGACATTAAGTTCTTTCAATATGTCTTGTGTGATTTTCTTTTTAAATTTTTTGAAGGTACAAGATACTAATAGTTTTCTTTTTCGGTCATTTCAAGAATACTCATGAGTCTATAATTTATTTGATCTTTGCTAGACTTTAGTTGGACTTAGCAATTTAAGGTAGATCTTGGACTTCCCGAGGTCTACCCTGTGAAGGGTTCGCACCGGTACTAGGAGATGTGATGGGGTAACATCCCAAACCTCCCTTTCTCAAGATATTTAAGTTTTATTGGTTGCTACCCAAACTAAATATTTAAAATTTATAGACTTAAAAATTTCCGAAAGAGAAACAATGAAGTTCATGATTTAATTGATCTAGATAAATATCTCATAACAAATTTAGAATTAGATTTATATGGATGATATAAGATATTTATAGACAATGAATTTAAGAAAGATAGGTAAGTCATCAAAATAAAATATGACTTTGAATTTTGATCAATTTGATTTATAAACTAATTAAATTTTAAGAGATAAAATCATATTTTCAATTATATATAAGATGACCATGAGATGATAGCTTAAAAAATAAGAAAAAAAAATGAAAAAAAAAATTAAAGCATATCATGAAGTAGAATAATGATATTTCATTTTTAATTGTTTCTACTTCATGCAAATGAATGATACCTAATTAATGAGAAATTTAGGTATCCAAAGTGAACCATGTGTGATGGTTCCTTTGGGTACCCAAATATAACAAGATAATTTTTGAGGAGATGAGTATGAATGAACCTGTTGAAACCAATAAATGGTCTCGGTGGAGTTCGGGGCCCCCAACGGTTTGGGGGGCGACTGGCACTTACTAATCTCGCGAGAGAACAGACCGGAGCCTCGGAGTTGGACACTGACCCTTAGGTTCAGCAAGGAGGACCCACCACACACCCGGAAGATCTTTAGAGCGCTTCCCCTCCCAAGCCAAAAGCTGAAGCCCGGGCACCTTGGAGAGATCAAGGAAGGCCTAAGGAGAGAGAAGTTCCCAAAGGAAGAAGTCCCTCTCCAAAGGTGCCCTTTGGATCCTATTTATAGATTTTCTGATCTGGCCTGCAAATAGCAGGATTCCGCCTCTCGATTTTATTATACGCACCTCAAATTTGGTCTGCTGATAGCCAATCTCCGCTGTTCGGAGGGGCTATTGGCAGGACACAAGTTTAAAAGGGTAATTTCTCTCATGGGCCTAGGAGCAAAGGGCCTGCGAGGACAATACTCGCGAGAGCTCTCGCTGGCCTCCTCGTGTAACTCGCTCGCCAGTCAGCGAGTCCCCCTTTTAGAGGGTGCATGCCGGGGTCCGACCTCGCCAACCTCCATGTCGCCGAGTATAGGTCATCTCGCAGGTGCTCTGCGAGCACTCATCTCGCCCTCCTACCCGCATGCCTTCGGCGAGAGCCCGTCTCGCCTTCCCCTCTTTGAGGGAACCTTGACCATTTGGTCTTCTCCCGTTGATCTCCCATCCTGGCGAATATCAGGGTTGTATACAATCCCCGCTCTTCACGAGGCTACCTAGGCTCGCGAAGAAACATCCAACCCCCGGTATTTGCCAGCCTGGTGGTGAGCTGTCAAGAATCTTCAATGGGGCCCACCAGAGGGCTATTTATACGTCTCCTCCTTCCACAGCGGCGTGCGCCGTTATTTTACTCTCCTTTTCTTTCTCTTTACTGTAGCAGTCGCTGATGTCACTGTCCAAAGATTTTGAGGATCGGCTAAAGGCCAACAAGGCCAGCGGGATGACTTCCATGGCGAAAGTCCCCGCTTGGATGAAGCGCCCACCTCCCCCTCGGGTGTCAAAAACCAAAAAGGCGAAAGCAGTCTGCCGAGCCGGGGATGAGTCCGGCCTACTGGAGTCTTCCCCCGTCAATCAGCCTGGCGAGAAGGTATGAAATATCTATGGTTGGGTCAGTGAGAATCATCTTACTAAGTCTCGCCCACCGGCAGGATAACGACGCTCACCAGGGTGGCGACGAGCACAAAGGTGTATCCCCACATGCTTCCCCAATGCACACAGTCTTCGCTGCTGAGAAGGTTACCGGCACGCGTTCTCCCTCGCTAGCTTCCCTGCATGTTGTCGACCGCTCACCTTCCTTTTCCCCCCTCGTAGGCTCGCCCGTGAAGACAACGACCCGCCATAGTTCGCGACCGGTCTCCCCCGTCATCCCCGACACTACCCTAAAAGTGTCGGGCTTCACTCTTCTGCAGAGCGATGACTCTGGGGGCTCACGACCCCCAAAGATTCCTCCTGTCAACGACAAGGCCTATCATCCCGGCCTGGGTAAGTCATTATTACCTCACTACGACCACGTTTTCGAGGGTCGGCCAGACCCTTCTCGCCTTCCTCCGAGTAAGGTCTTATTCCTTTGCGGCGTTTGCAACCTTCCCGCTTTTGATGCTAAACTTTCCTATGGTCCCTCGCTAGGACCTCTCAATCTCCTCACACCGATTCTGACTACGGGGATGACGAGATGTCCCCCCTCCCGGAGCAGTTGGAAGACTTCCTAGGAGATCTGCGAGACCCCGAGGCGATGAAGCAGAGAACCATCGAGCTATTCCAGAAACAACAGCGAATGCTGCTGGACCTCAACCTTCAAGCGATGCGGGATAGGGAGGCTGCTGAGGCCAGCAATGCTGCTCTGAGGGACGAGTGCGCGAGACTCCGAGCCGTGATACCCCGAGATTATGTTGAGGGGGCTTCCTCGCTAGAGGTGTACATCGCGCAGATGAGAGACTATGCCTTCTTGACGGATAGGGCAGGTCGCTCCGCCCTCGAATAATATAATCCGAGAATGCCACCGAGGTCCGGACCGCGAGGGGGTGGCAGGTGGAAATGGCTCCCCCATTAGCCTCACGACCCTTCTTTCTTTCAAAAACACTTCGTATTATTATTTCTTAGGGCAGATGATTGTTTGCACACTATTACTCACTATGAACTCTCGCTAGTCGAGCGACGATTGACTTTATTTATTGATTCTCGCTCGCTCCTTGTTTGGGAATGATATTATCTTGTTGGATGCCTGATACTTTGCCTAAAATTTGTTGGCACTAACCTCGCAGGTCCTTCTCGCTCGCTCGTAATTTCGCAGAGTAACATTCTCTCTCGCCAGTGACACCGATGTGACAGCCTGACTACCCGCACCCCGCGGCGCTTGGAATTCTTCCCGCCTTTTTTATTTTTCTATAAATAGGGTCTCATAACTACGAGCCACCTACTGCATTTATCGCCGACCTTCTTCCTTCTCTGCTCGGGAGCTCTCGCTTTTTCCCCCTTCTCGCAATTTTGTCTACTCTGCAGGTCTCTCCCAAGATGGTTAACGACGCTGCTGAGGCGGAGGGTCGCCGGAAGTGCGCCTGGGCTTTCGCAGACCACACCTTCTACCACCATAACCTGACCAAGGAGGAGTACCTCAAAGCCATCTCCGCCTTCGTCCCTGCCGGGTTTATTCCGCGTTGTCCGGGCGAGGACGACACGATCAAAATTCCCTACCCTGACGAGCTAGCCATCCCCACGGCCCACTTCGCGGTCGGTCTGCGGCTGCCTCTGTGGACGGAGGTCCGCCAGGTACCTCCTTGCCTCAACTACTTTCTCTTCGCCGATTAATCTCTCGCCCGCTGTTAACTAACTTTTCCCAGCCTTGCTCGACAGGTACTCAAGCATTATGGCGTGGTCCCCGCCCAGCTCACCCCCAACGTTGTCGTGGTCATCGTCGCTTTCGCCTGTTACATGCGCGAGGAGCGCATTGAATTCAACTTGCCGGTGTTCAGGAAGTTGTTCTCCTTCCGAGCCTACAAGGACGGCACCGCCTACTTCGTGGGGTCGGGTCCCAAGGTCGTCGAGACCGTGAACAAGGCCCACAGCTAGGCCCAGAAGTTTATCTTAGTGAAGGGGAACTTTGGCAACATTCCGCTCTTGCCGATCCAGTATGGCGAGACCACCTACAAGCCACCGACCCTCGGCGGCCATGACGCCACCTTGTGCCAGTTCTTCAGCAAGAAGAACTTCGAGGTGGCCCATCTCCGCCGCAACGTTGACTCGCTAGCTCCAGTTCCTTCTGGGGAAGGTACTAGTCTCGCTCGCTACTTTCCACTTTTGTGACCTTATCTAAAAATTAATCATCTAACCTTTCAGGGCTGCGAGATCTACCATTCAACCCTCCCTACTTGAGCAACAGAAAACCCTCCTCCGCCTTCGATATCGCGACTATGGGCACCGAGGCCTGCCGCGAGACCATCACCCCTGCTCCGACGTCCTCTCGCAAGAGGCCCGAGGCCTCCAGCAGCCACGACCAACCTTCCAAATCTCCCCTGAAGAAGAAGCAGAGGAAGGGTCAAGACTCGCACCCCTCCGAGAAAGGGAAGGGCCATGCTGAGCCATAGTTCGACAAGGTCGACCTCACCATCCTATCAGATGGGAAGGAGGCCGACGAGCAAAGTGAGGAGGTCATGAAGACCTCCGACCCGCCAATCTCTGTCAATCACGTTAACTTCGGCCTGGATCAGAGGCATCGCGACGACTCGGGTGAGCTCCTGCTGTGCTGGAGGCCGGAGGACAACAAGGCTGAGGTTTCCACCATCCTCCCCTCCTGGGTGGAGAAGTCCACCGTCAGTGGTCATGCCTTCTCCCTTTCCTTCGGCTTGTATGGCCGCGAGGATATGGGAGCATACAAGGACGAGACGGCGAGGACCCTCGCCTATGAGTGCGCGAGGTCACAGATGCGTTCCCTCGAGCTCGCTCACATGACCGGGAGGCGATGCCTACAGCTGGAGCGCCAGAATGTTGGGCTCGCCACTTCCTACCGCGGCGTTCTTGACGAGAATGCTCAGCTGAAGGACCAGCTGCGGTCTTTCGAGGGAGGCGTGGTGAGTCTTCGCATCGCGCCACCACTTATTTCTTCGTCGAGTTCAGCTCTCATTTCTTTTCTGTGCAGGATGCCGAGACTGCCGAGAGGGCAGATGCTCAAATCCGGGACCTGGAGGGTGAGATTGCAGGGTTGAAGGCCCTTAACAAATATTTGGTTCGCATGGTTGTACCTCCCTCTCCTCATCGCCTGAAAGAAGAGAAGCGAGCGCGAGATGAGGAGATCCGGAAGGAGGCCTCCGAATCGTCGCTGTACATATTTCAGCTGATGCAAAAGTCCGGCATGTTAACTGCCGAGGCGGCCGCAATGCGTCTTGAGGACATCGTCCCCGAGCTCTTCATTCCTATTCCGCCGGTCGGGGACAGCGATGAGGACGAGGGTTCGGCGAGAGATCGCGAAGACTGATCTTTTTTGCTTTGGTTTTATTTTTGTAACCCATTTTGGGCTGGCGAGACCGCCGCAAGATGTAAATGAACAAGGTATTTTTATTATGTAGGCCACTGGCTCCATTTTGTGCTCGTGTTTTTATTTTGTGATGTGTTCTTTTTCTCGCCTTTATATCTTGTTCTTGCACATTTTCTGGAGTTCTCGCGACACTTATTCTCGCGAACGGTACCTTTGGATAGCTTCTGTATAGGATAAGTACTTTTGCTTGGTGCCTTTATCCTCCACCTCGCGAACGGTACAATCGGTTCTTACGCGGGGGCTTCGCATCAACCAATGGGTATTCTCCTATCCTCGCGGGTCAGTTCGCATTTTGCCGAGCACTAGCCGCCGAGAATAGGAATATAGGGTTCTCGCCCTCTACTTATTTAGCGAGAATGTCCTGGTCGATACGAAGGATTCTCCAGCCCAAGACGTCATTCCGGTCATTACAAAGAACTTGCACATCTCGCCAGCCTCTCCGCGAGATCGACCTGACCCACTTGCTAGTGAGAGCCCGACAGCGGGATCGTCCGGGGCAATCCAGCGCTAGGAACTTGCACATCTCGCCAGCCTCTCTGCGAGATCGACCTGACCCACCGGCTAGTGAGAGCCCGACATCGGGATCGTCCGGGGCAATCCAGCGTTAGGAACTTGTACATCTCGCCAGCCTCTCCGCGAGATCGACCTGACCCACCGGCTAGTGAGAGCCCGGCAGCGGGATCGTCCGGGGCAATCCAGCGCTAGGAACTTGTACATCTTGCCAGCCTCTCCGTGAGATCGACCTGACCCACCGGCTAGTGAGAGCCCGACAGCGGGATCGTCCGGGGCAATCCAGCGCTAGGAACTTGCACATCTCGCCAGCCTCTCCGCGAGATCGACCTGACCCACCGGCTAGTGAGAGCCCAGCAGCGGGATCGTCCGGGGCAATCCAGCGCTAGGAACTTGTACATCTCGCCAGCCTCTCCGCGAGATCGACCTGACCCACCAGCTAGTGAGAGCCCGACAGCGGGATTGTCCGGGGCAATCCAGCGCTAGGAACTTGTACATCTCGCCAGCCTCTCCGCGAGATCGACCTGACCCACCGGCTAGTGAGAGCCCGGCAGCGGGTTCATCCGGGGCAATCCAACGCTAGGAACTTGTACATCTCGCCAGCCTCTCCGTGAGATCGACCTGACCCACCGGCTAGTGAGAGCCCGGCAGCGGGATCGTCCGGGGCAATCCAGCGCTAGGAACTTGTACATCTCGCCAGCCTCTCCGCGAGATCGACCTGAACCACCGGCTAGTGAGAGCCCGATAGAGGGATCGTCCGGGGCAATCCAGCGTTAGGAACTTGTACATCTCGCCAGCCTCTCTGCGAGATCGACCTGACCCACCGGCTAGTGAGAGCTCGGCAGCGGGATTGTCCGGGGCAATCCAGCGCTAGGAACTTGCACATCTCGCCAGCCTCTCCACGAGATCGACCTGACCCACCGACTAGTGAGAGCCCGGCAGCGGGATCGTCCGGGGCAATCCAGCGCTAGGAACTTGCACATTTCGCCAGCCTCTCCGCGAGATCGACCTGACCCACCGGCTTAGTGAGAGCCCGGCAGCGGGATCGTCCGGGGCAATCCAGCGCTAGGAACTTGCACATCTATTAGCATGGCTAACTACTATTAGTATGTGATAGACAAATCAATAAAGGATTTATAGCAGGAAATCTTTTACGGATAAAATCGTTTTAAGTCATCCCCACTCCTGGCACGGTCGACGGGTACCCCTTCCACATCCTGGAGGTGGTATCCTCCCGACTTGAGCACTTCGCTTACAATATATGGCCCCTCCCAGTTAGGGTTAAGTTTGCCGACCGCAGCTCCTCTCCCCGCTGCATCGACCTTCTTCAAGACCAAATCTCCTTTTTGGAAGTGCTTCACCCGAATGTGTTTGTCAAAGTATCGGGCCATCCGTCGTTTGATCTCCTCCTGCCGAATAGTGGCCAGGTCCCTGAGTTCTTCCACTAGATCCAAAGATAATCTCTGCCCTTCTTCATTGTCCGTTCGCCATTCCTCATCTCCTTCCCCCGCGCCGATCACCCTTGGTGACTTTACCTCAAATTCAACTGGGAGGACGACCTCTGACCCGTGGGAGACTTTGAAGGGAGTCTCTCCGGTAGCTATGTTTGGGGTGGTCCTTAGGGCCCAGAGAACCGAAGGCAGTTGTTCCACCCAGCTGCCCCTAAGGTTCTCCACCCTATTTTTCAATAGGTTCACAATGATTTTGTTTGCTGCCTCCACCTATCCATTGCTCCTGGGGTGATGGACCGATGCGAAATGGAGGTCTATGCCGAGTTGGGTACAAAAGCTAATGAATTCGTCGCTCGCGAACTGTGGCCCGTTGTCCGTGACTATGGCCAGAGGGAGCCCATGCCTGCAAATTATTTCCCCCCAAACAAAATTTCTCACTACCTGGGATGTTACCTTAGCGAGGGCCCTCGTTTCGATCCACTTAGAGAAATAATCCACCATCACCAGTAGGAACTTTCTTTGGCCGCTCGCCTGAGGGAAAGGCCCTACCAAATCCAAACCCCATATCGCAAAGGGCCAGGGGGCTGTGATCGTCCGGAGCCTCTGAGCGGGAAGGAGCTGGAGGGGGGCGTAGAGTTGGCACTTGGAGCATTTTTTAGAAAACTCTGCCGCATCTTTGATGAGGGTGGGCCAAAAATAGCCCTACCTTAGTACTCTCCCTTCTAGGGTCTTGCCTCCCGAATGACTGCCGCACTCCCCCGAGTGGATCTCTTCCAGGACCTTTGGGGCTTCCTCCTCCGAGACACAACGGGCTAGGAGCCCTGAGAGAGTCTTTCGATATAGCGACCCTGCATGCAAGGAGTAATATGCCGATTTATACCTGAGCCGCCGCTTGTCTACCTCTTCCTCGGGGAACTTCCCCGTTGTTAAGTAGGTGATGAAGGGATCCATCCACGACACCCGCTGGTCCACCTCCATCATCTCCCCCTCCTCGATGGAGGGTCGGAAAAGTTCCGACACTGTTCCCCCGGCCCGGGGACCAAACTTGGCTAGGAGGTCCGCCTGAATGCTCTCCCCTCTTGGAATGTGTTTGATGGAGAAGGTGCGAAACTGTCCCACTACCCCTTTGACCTTTTCCAGGTACCGTTGGAGAGTTGGATCTTTGACCTCGAATTCCCCCCTGATCTGGCATGCCACCACTATGGAGTCCGTCGAGACCTCCACGTCCCGCACCCCCAATTCTTGTGCCAGGCGGAGGCCTGCTACCACGACCTCGTACTCGGCTTGGTTATTAGTGAGGGGGAAATGGATGTTTATCGCTTGCTCTATCCTGGTTCCTCGGGGACTCACCAGCACCACCCCTCCTCCGAAGGAATGCTTTCCCGACGCACCATCGACCAACATCTTCCAAGCCACCGGGTGGGGTATTTCAGATTCCTCTAACTCGATCACGTAGTGGGCCATGAAATCCGCCACCGCCTATGCCTTTATGGATACCCTGGGCACGTAGGAGACATTGAACTCACTCAATTCTACCGCCCACTTTGCCAACCTCCCAGAGTGCTCTACCCCTTCCATGATGCCACGAAGGGGGTGGTCAGTCACCACTTTGATTGAGTGTGCCTGAAAGTAAGGTCTGAGCCGCCTAGCCGATACTACCAAGGCAAATGCTAACTTTTCGAGGATAGGATATCTGAGTTCGGCCTTCCTGAGTACCCTGCTGACGTAGTAAATGGGGAGTTGTTTCTTCCCCTCCTCTCGAACCAACACTGAGCTAACCGCTTCCGACCCTACCCCTAAGTATAGGTATAGATCTTCCCCTTGTCTCAGCCCTTGTAATAATGGGGCCTGGGTCAGTTGTTCCTTTAGCGTTTGAAAAGCCTTTTCGCACTCGGGAGTCCATTCGAAATTTTGGTTACCCCTTAATACCTTGAAGAAGGAAGAACATTTTTCTCCTTCCTTGGAAAGGAACCTGCTCAGCCCGGCTAACTTCCCTGTCAGATGCTGGACCTCTTTCACACTCCGTGGAGATCTCAACTCAAGGATCGCCTTTACCTTGTCTGGATTAGGCTCCACTCCAAGAGGGGTGAGCAAATGACCCAAGAACTTCCCTAGACTGGCCCCGAAGACACATTTGAAGGGGTTAAGCCTCATTTTAAACTTTCTCAAGGTTTCAAAAGTCTCTTTGAGGTCACTGAGATGGGACTCGAGATTCTGGCTCTTGATCATTAGGTCATCCACATAGACCTCTAAGTTCCTTCCCTTCTGTTCGCGAAACCCCATATCCATCATACGCTGATATGTGGCCCCTGCGTTCTTCAAACCGAACAACATCATTTTGTAACAATAGCACCCATCCCCAGTGATGAAGGACACATCATTAATGTCGGGAGGGTGCATGCGGATCTGGTGATAACCTGAAAAAGCATCTAAAAAAGACATCACAGAAAAACCGACGGCTGAGTCAACCAGCGCGTCGATTCTAGGCAAGGGATAATAGTCCTTGGGGCACGATTTATTAAGCAAAGAAAAGTCCACACACATTCTCCACTTACCCTCCCCTTTGTTACCATCACAACATTGGAGACACAGCCTGGGTACTGGATCTCCGATACAAAGCCAGCTTTGAGGAGCTTGTTCACCTCCTCCCGGATGGGCACCTCCAGCTTGTCCGCCGTGGACCTCCTCTTCTGGCGGATGGGGCTAGCACCGGGATCGAGGTTGAGGCGATGACACGCCACATCCGCGTCGATTCCCGGCATCTCTGCAGCGCTCCATGCGAAGACGTCCACATTGTCCTGGACGCAAGCCAAGATCTTCGCCCGATCTTCCGGGCTGAGCTCCCCATTGATCTTGATCTTCTCGATCGCCCCGGCCTTAGTGGTGATCTCCACCTCCACCACTTCATCTACAGCCTCTAGCCTGGACTGCTCCCCCCAGGGGCTCTGCTCCTCTTCTTTCTCTCCCTCTTCCTTCCCCGCCCTGGGCCTTTCACCGACCCCTTCCTGGGCATGAACTACTTCTCTCCTCCCTTCCTTTCCTACCTCCATTAGCTCCTCCGCCCCTCCCCCCAGGGCCTCCTCTTCTCCCTGCTCTCCTTCTTCCTTCCCCGCCCTGGGTCCCTGATGCGCAAAACTATGCTTGCAAACGATAACGGCAAGTGTACCGTATCGAATGTAGTATAGGTTATTGAAACAAGGTCGTATTAGACTCGGGGCGGTTGAATACTCTTACTTCGGAAAATCTCTATTATTTTATCGAATAGAAATTGTGGTTGGTTGGTTGCGAAAAAAAAGAGAAATAGCTTATTTAAATTAATGAAAAAGTTAGTACTCAACCTTGAATCACCTTGGAAAAAATAAATAAATAAAGAAATAAAACTTCTAATCCTCTTTAAAAGAAATGCTTGACCGTGGAGGTTCCTGATTTATGAACGTACCTCTCTCGAGGATACGCCTAACTGAGTTTAGGTTGATCAATCGAACTCTCGTTCTAGAATTGAAACCCCTAAAGCTCGCTTTATCGAAGTGAACCCCTCTATTGGATATAACTCCAATCCGGGAGATTTACGCCGTCCTCTCTCGAGGAGTACATTCAAATCTCTTTATCCTTAAAGTGATCGATTCGAACTCAAAACCTCTCGATTATTTGACTACGAAAACAAGAATGAGATTATATATCGATAATATAATCTCAATCAATATAAATTCAAGGATAAATCTTAAGCGATCTAAATAAGAGAAAAAGAAGTTCTAAACTGAATTATGAATTATATTTTCCTTGGATCATCTCGGCCGAGTACTAATGAAATTTAGCTACTCATGGAGATGGAGGAATTGATGAAATACAAGAAGTGCATAATGAAAATTGAGAGTAGAATAAGAGTAAAAGTGCTATTTTATTAATCGAAAGGGAAATTACAACTAGGAAACAAGAAATTACCAACCTGAAATGAAAGTGCAAGCTAAGAAAGAAGATTACAAGCTTAAGAATAACAAAAGCAGTACAAGAAAATAAACTTAGAACTCCCAAAATTTGTCGCCAAACATCTGGAAAAGCTTCCCTTAAATAGCTGAATTTTTGGTGTTACACGCCCTTGGTCAAGCCCGTGACCAAGGGCGTGTAAGGGGCATAATCGAAGCGGCAACGGAGAGGGCGCCTTCTGGAGTAATTGCGAGCGTTTCGGCCGTGTCACGCCCTAGGTCACGCCCGTGACCTGGGGCGTGTAATCCTGAAATCTGGCTGCTGGCGGGAAGCTTCGGCGGGAAATTGGCGTGGGAAAAGTCACGCCCGTGTGCTGGATGTCACGCCCTTGGTCACGCCCGTGACCGAGGGCGTGTAATTTTAATTGTCATGGCGGCGTGCTCCGGATGCTTGTGGCGGGTCGTGGCCGTGACATTGGGTCACGCCCATGGTCACGCCCGTGACCTGGGGCGTGTGCTTGGCGAAAACTTCACGGAGCGTCCCTGGAGTGGCAGAAGCAGGTCTGGAGTATTTCGTAGGTTACACGCCCATGGTCACGCCCGTGACCTGGGGCGTGTAATTTTAACTTTTTGCTCGAAACAGCCCAGAAAACCTGAAAACACAAAATAAACTTAAGTTAGCTTATGAAATAACAATGGAAGGATTTATATGATAAAATTCCTAAAAATAACATAATTTTATATGAAAAACATAATAAACCTAAACTAAAAGATGAGTAAATAAATTACTCATCAAATGCCCCCATACTTGCTCATTGCTCGTCCCGAGCAATCCATTTTTTACAAGGGTAAGAAAAATTAATGCAAGATAGAATTATGAAGACTAGAGAGTAAAATGCGAAGTATTATGCTGGCATGTGTAGATATTTTAGTAAAAAGATGTTCTTGGCATAAATGCTAATTTATGAAATACTTCAAAAATGCGTTATAATTATTTATCATTACTTTAAAAATGAGTCGACTGCAATCAAGAAGTTATGTGAAGGGAGAAAATAGCGTGATTGCTGAGATTTAAATTACTAGATGTAGACGTTCGGGGTGGCCTCCAAAGAAATCCATCAATGTCGACGGCCATAGGCTTGCCCATTTGCACTTTCTCCACTACACTTCGAACTAAATCGACTCTATGGATCTTTAGGACTTAAATAGGGTACATTTTAAGGCTTGGGTTTAAGGGTGAGGTAACAATGATAAACATGAAGGCACATTCCACTTAAACAAAATTTTTGAGCTAAAAGAAAATGATTGCCACCACAAAGTAATGAAGCTTTACCCCCATACTTGCATTTTTTCAAAGGGGAAACACTCTCATACTCTTTTATTTAAATCATGAATCTTCATAATTGGGATCATTCCAAGTATGCATGTACATACCTAGGCCGCATATCATTATGAGATTATTGCTTTTTGAGATTTAAACATTTTTAACTTTTTTTTGAATTGATACCCATAATATTTTCATAGAATCGTACCCAAATATTTTTTTTCAATTTAGCTCAAAATTTCAAAGTGTTCATTTGGGTTTTGGGTTTTTTAACTTTGGTGCCGAAATGATGAGGGTGGATCATATAAAGGTGTAAGGCTCAAATTTGTGTGAACAATGGTGGTAAATCTAGGTTGGGTGCAAAGGCTCAAACTATCCAAAGAAAGGCCTAAATCATTTCCGTAAAGTTAATTTGTCTAAAGCGCACATGTTTCGAAAATAGCTTGGGGCAAGTTCTAGACATCGAGAAAGGATACCCTTTTGTTCAATTCGAGTAATAGCTTTCTAACAATCTTCTACACACTCACCTAAACTACTTTTGGATAAGACCGGATTCGAATTTAAAAGTAAAATAAATTATTACTCCGCAAATTAATAAAACATAATTTTAGATTTATGCCAAGAATTTAATTTTACACCAAAACTACTCAAAGACAAGCATATGACTAGGAGCACTACATGAGTCAACAATTTTACTCTAAAGTTTCAAAAACTATTCTAGCACAATTATTTTTAGTCCATATGAAAAACAGTCTACTTAGAACTTACAATTTAGCAAGTGGAAGTTTTGATGAATAAAAAGAACATTTTTTAATAATTTTTTTTGTTCTTGGACTTCCCAAGATCTGCCCGGTGAAGGGTTTGCAAGGTACTAGAGGCTATGATGGGAATTCAAGCCCAAAGCGTCCTTTCCAAGAAATTTAATTTTTATAAATTTTTATTTTTGGTTTTTATTTTTTAAGTAAAACTATAAATAAAGCTATGCTACACCCCCATACTTAAAATTAAACATTGTCTCCAATGTTTAAAACTAAGTATGAAAGATAGAACTAAAGAAAAACATGACATTAAAGAAAAAATCAAGATAAATTACTAAGGTGTAAAGAGGGCTTCCCTGAATGATAGTCGGGGTTGCTGGTTTAACACCTACAGAGTTAAATTAGAAAAACAAACAAGAAAAGAAAGATAAAAATAAAGAGGTTAACATTGGGTTGCCTCCCAAGAGCGCTTTGTTTACCGTCGCGTAGCTTGACTAAGTGGTAATTTTAAAGATTTTGGAAGTGAATGGTTTCGATGTTTCCGGGCGCTGGGTCGCCCGGGTGATATAATTTTAGGCGTTGTCCGTTGACTTTGAAAGAGCCTTTTTCTGGGTGCTCTATTAGCACCGTTCCGTATGGCAAAACTTCTTTAACTATGAAGGGACCGGACCATCGTGATTTTAATTTACCCGGAAAAAGCCTGAGTCTTGAATTAAATAATAGGACTAAGTCTCCCGGTGAAAAAGTTTTTGGATTTTTGATTTTTTTATCATGAACAAATTTTGTGCGCTCCTTATAAATCTTATTATTTTCATAAGCATTTGCGCGCCACTTGTCTAATTCATTTAATTGTAGTTTTCTGTGCTCGGAGGCTAAGTTTAAATCCAAATTTAAAAATTTTAGTGCCCAAAAGGCGCGATGTTCTAATTCCACCAGTAGATGACAAGATTTTCCATAGACTAATCGGTACGGTGTACATCCGATGGTGGTTTTGTACGCTGTCCGATATGCCCATAGAGCGTCGTCTAATTTTAGCGACCAATCCTTCCTATTAACGGACACAGTTTTTTCTAAAATTCTTTTAAGTTCACGGTTCACCACCTCCACTTGGCCATTTGCTTGTGGGTGGTAGGCGGTAGATAGCTTGTGGGTAACTCCATACTTTGCTAAAATTTTAGCAAGTTGGTTATTACAAAAATGTGTGCCCCGATCACTAATTAGTGCTCGGGGTGTGCCAAATCGTGAAAATTATTTTTTTTAAAAATTTACGACGACTCTCGCGTCGTTGGTGGGAAAAGCTTGTGCTTCCGCCCACCTTGACACGTAATCGACCGCAACAAGGATATATTTATTATTAAAAGAGGAGGGTAAAGGACCTACGAAATCTATTCCCCAAAGATCAAAAATTTCGCATTCTAAAAAAATATTTTGGGGCATTTCGTCCTGGTTAGAAATGTTACCTGACCGTTGGCACCGATCACAATTACTCACGAAATTGTGAGCATCTTTGAATAAGGTGGGCCAATAGAAGCCCGACTCTAGCGCCTTTCTTGCGGTCCGGTTCGCTTGATAATGGCCACCGGTTGGCCCTTCGTGGCAGTGCCGCAGAATTTGGGCGCCTTCCTCGCCCGAAATACACCTTCTTACCACTTGGTCCGCGCAGACACGAAATAAAAAGGGGTCCTCCCAAAAATAATTTTTCAAATCTGAAAAGAATTTCTTCTTTTGATGACTTGAAAAATCTTTTGGTAGGACCCGGGCCACTAAATAGTTGGCCAAATCCGCATACCAAGGGGTGGAAGAAGTCGTTACCTTTTCGATGGCAAGGAGGCGCTCTTCAGGGAATTTGTCGTTAATTTCGGCTTCCACTAGTGTTCCTGTAGCCGGATTCTCCAACCGTGAGAGGTGGTCGGCCGCAACATTCTCCGCTCCCCTTTTGTCTTGGATCTCCAAATCGAATTCTTGTAGTAGGAGGATCCACCTTAGCAGTCGAGGCTTTGCATCTCCTTTTTGTAGTAAATACCGGAGAGCGGAGTGATCTGTAAAAACAATAGCTTTTGAAAGCGTTAAATATGATCGAAATTTATCAAACGCAAAAATTATAGCCAAAAATTCTTTCTCCGTTGTTGTATAATTTGCTTGTGCGGATGTTAGCGTTTTGCTTGCGTAATAGATTGGGTGAAAATGTTTATTCACCCGTTGGCCTAAAACTGCACCTACAGCAAAATCGCTAGCGTCGCACATGATTTCAAACGGAAGAGACCATATTGGCGCGATTAAAATCGGGGATTTGATTAGTTCATTTTTGATTTTATTAAATGCTTTTAAACATTCCTCATCAAAATTAAACGCGGATTCTTTTTCTAGGAGATGAGTTAGCGGTTTCATAATTTTTGAGAAATCCTTTATAAACCGCCTATAAAAACCGGCATGTCCTAAAAAACTTCTAATAGATTTTATATTGGTAGGAGGGGGAAGTTTTTCTATGACCTCGATCTTGGCCCTATCGACCTCGATCCCCTTACTAGAAACTTTATGTCCGAGGACTAACCCCTCTCGGACCATAAAGTGGCACTTCTCCCAGTTGAGTGCCAAATTTGTGTCTTCGCAGCGTTGAAGAACACGATCAAGATTATTTAGACAATTAGTGAAAGAATCGCCAAAAACAGAAAAATCATCCATGAATACTTCCATGATGTCTTCGATAAGTTCATTAAAAATTGCCAACATACATCTTTGGAATGTAGCCGGCGCGTTGCAAAGTCCAAACGGCATTCTTTGATATGCGAAGGTGCCGAACGGACAAGTGAATGTGGTTTTCTCTTGGTCTTCGGGCGCAATTGGGATTTGAAAATATCCCGAAAGACCATCGAGAAAACAGTAGTGTGAGTGACCGGATAAGCATTCTAAAATTTGGTCAATAAAGGGTAACGGAAAGTGATCCTTGCGCGTAGCATCATTTAATTTTCTGTAATCGATGCATACACGCCAACCCGTAACAGTACGGGTCGGAATCAACTCATTATTTTCGTTGGTGATTACCGTTATTCCTCCCTTTTTAGGCATGACTTGCACTGGGCTAACCCAAGTGCTATCAGAGATTGGGTAAATAATTCCCGCATCTAATAATTTTATTATTTCGGCCTTAACGACGTCCTTCATATTTGGATTAAGCCGTCGTTGAGGCTGAATAGTACTGCGAGAATTATTTTCTAAATTAATTTTGTGCGTGCAAAAAGAGGGGTTAATCCCCTTGATGTCAGAAATTTGCCATGCAATTGCATGGCGGTGATTATTTAATATTTTTATTAATTCGGAAATTTCCGAATCGTTAAGCGCGGAAGATATTATTACGGGCAGTTTTGAATTTTTTTCTAAAAATATATATTTTAAATGTTCCGGCAATTGTTTTAGTTCTAAACTCGGTGGCTCCTCGTAAGATGTTTTTATTTTAGAAATATTTAGGTTTACTTCTTCAAATTTGGTTGGCCGAGTTTTTTCTTCTAAACAAAATAAATTTGCAATTTCCGGATTTTCAAATAAAGGCGAAATTATTTCAGAAAACGACGTTATTTCCTCTTCAAAATTTGTTTCTAGGGTAAAACAAGAGTCATCGTTTGGAAATGCATTTCTCATCGATTGATTTATATTAAAAATAACTTCTTCCTCCCCAACTCGTAGGAGAAGGTTTCCGTTACTTACATCAATTATAGCCCGAGCGGTGGCTAGGAAGGGCCGGCCGAGTATGAGTGGTACTTCGGCATCCTCTTCGATATCGAGGATGACAAAGTCTACCGGAAAGATAAACTTGTCAACCTTCACTAGCACATCCTCAATGATCCCGATTGGATACTTTACGGACCGATCCGCTAGTTGGATGCTTATATTGGTTGGGCTTGGTGTGCCCAAACCAAGCTTCTTAAATAAGGAGAACGACATAAGATTTATGCTCGCCCCTAGATCGGCCAAGGCGTTTTTAATTAATAAATTTCCGAACAAACACGGGATGGAAAACCGTCCCGGATCATTTAATTTTTCCGGTAATTTATTAAGAACTATCGCCGAACATTCTGCATTAAGAGAAATACGCGAAATATCTTCAAGTTTCTTTTTATTTGATAATAAATCCTTGAGATATTTCGCGTATTTAGGCATTTGAGAGAGTGCCTCGCAAAATGGTACATTAATTTGTATTTGTTTTAAAATATTTATAAATTTTTTATACTGCTCCTCGTTGCGCTCATTTTGTAATTTAGAAGGATACGGAATAAAAGGCGTTTGAATAATGCGCGGAGCTAAATCAGAAGAATTTAAATGCGGAGTTGGAGTTGAAACGTTTACCTTAGGCTCGGCCAAAATTGAACTTTTTACCTCCTTTCCGCTGCGGAGGGTTATAGCGTTGGCGCTCTCCCGTGGATTGGGCTCAGTATTGCCCGGTAGAGCTCCCTGCTGGCGTTCGGAGAACATCTTGGCGAGTTGTCCGATCTGATTTTCAAGGCTTTTAATAGATCCGGAAAGGTTCCAGATATTGGCATCAGTAGAAGCGACGTATTTGGTGAAGACCTCTTCAAGTGAAGGGGCCTTTGGTGGTTGTGGTGGAGTGAATCCAGGAGGATTCACTTGTGGGGGGCGTTGAGCATTATTGGGGTTGCTCCATGAAAAATTTGGGTGGTTCCTTAAACCCAGATTATAATTATTAGGAAGATTATTATTATTTGGGTTATAAGGAGGACGATAGGAGTTCCCCATATAATCAACTTGTTCTTGATTATAATTATTATTATTATTATAATAACTATTATTATTATGATTATTAGCCCCGTTAATGGCAGAGGAAGCAGACATCTCCGCCATTTGCTGAGTAAGCCATTCTACTTGATGTGCTAAATTCGGGGTGGCGTCGACTTCAAAGAGTCCGGTCGGTTTGTTAGGACGCGACCGTGGCGCATTCCACTGATAAGCATTCATGGCCATCTCCTCAAAAAGCTCTTGAGCAGCTTCGGGGGTTTTGTTATTAAGCGCCCCCCCCCCCCCCCCCCCCCCCCCCCCCGCGGCTGCATCAATCATCTGCCTTGTTTGGAGATTCAAACCATTGTAGAATGTCTGAACTTGTTGCCATACGGGCAAGGCATGGTGAGGACATCTCCGCAAAAGTTCCTTGAAGCGCTCCCATGTGTCGTAGAGAGACTCCGATTCTATTTGCATAAATGAGAGAATGTCCGTACGTAATTTAGCGGACTTTGCCGGAGGAAAATATTTCGTTAAGAATTTCTCCGTCATCTCGGCCCATGTAGTGATGGAACCTCTAGGAAGAGATCCCAACCACTGCTTGGCCTTAGTCCGCAAGGAAAATGGAAATAAACGCAAACGAATGGCGTCATTGGTGACGCCATTAATTTTAAACGTGTCGCAAATTTCCAAAAAATTCAATAAATGTAAATTTGGATCTTCATCTGGTAACCCGTCAAAGATGACGGTTTGCTGTACCATTTGAATGATGCTAGTTTTGATTTCAAAATTATTATTTGCCACCGCCGGGCGAATAATACTTGATTGTGTTCCCTCCCAATTTGGCCTCGCATAATAGGACATAGTCCGTAGCGGAGCCTTATTATGGTCGGGGTCACCCATTATATCTTCGTTAGTTTCTCCGACTGACTCTTCGCGAATTACTGGTAGATCACTAAATCGGAGACGTCGCCGCATGGTGCGCTCGATTTCCGGATCAAAACCAAATTCAAAATCAATTGAAGAGTTTCCTCGGGTCATAAACCAAAACAAAAGAAAAGAAGCGGGAAAAGAAAAAGGGAAAATAAGATTTTAGATAAATAAATTAATTTTTATTTAATTATATTTTATAATATTTTTTAGAATTTTTTTTATTATTAGGTGAATTAAAATTAGTCCTGGACTTCCCAAGATCTACCCGGTGAAGGGTTTGCAAGGTACTAGAGGCTATGATGGAATTCAAACCCAAAGCGTCCTTTCCAGAAATTTAGTTGCACCTTAAAATTAAGAAAAATAAAAAAAAATAAAATTAATAGATATTTCGGTTTTCGAAATATCAACGGTGTCCCCGGCAACGGCGCCAAAAACTTGATGCGCAAAACTATGCTTGCAAACGATAACGGCAAGTGTACCGTATCGAATGTAGTATAGGTTATTGAAACAAGGTCGTATTAGACTCGGGGCGGTTGAATACTCTTACTTCGAAAAATCTCTATTATTTTATCGAATAGAAATTGTGGTTGGTTGGTTGCGAAAAAAAGAGAAATAGCTTATTTAAATTAATGAAAAAGTTAGTACTCAACCTTGAATCACCTTGGAAAAAATAAATAAATAAAGAAATAAAACTTCTAATCCTCTTTAAAAGAAATGCTTGACCGTGGAGGTTCCTGATTTATGAACGTACCTCTCTCGAGGATACGCCTAACTGAGTGATAGGAAAATTATTTTCCAAAAACTTGATAAGAAAATAATTTTACGAAATTGCTAGAGGCAAGCGCACCTATCGCGTGTAGTATATATATGATAAAAATATCATAACATAGTCGTATTAGTCCTGGGTCCCGTCGAGTATTGTTACTTCGAGCTACGCTATTGTTTTATCGGATAAAAAATAAGTGATGAAAGTGATAATTAAAAACAAAAACAAAAATGATAACATAACGATAATAACAAAAATGATAACAATCGCGGGCTTGGTGTGCGTTTAGCAAAAACCAAGAAAAGCGATAGAAAAGACAAAAAGGACGCACTAAATTAAAACGCACACACTCTACGAAATTGAAATGAAAGCGATAAATTGCAGGAATTAAAGAAATGCAATCCCTACCCAAATAGGTAGAGGGGAAAATAAATGCGTGAGCAAGTTCTACCCAAACGGGTAGACGGGAAATAAATGCAGTGCAAGTTCTACCCAAACGGGTAGGCGGGAAATAAATGCAGTGCAAGTCCTACCCAAACGGGTAGACGGGAAATAAATGCATGACGATAATGAAATAAAACTAAGCTATTAAACGAAATAACGAAAACAAAAACACGAATTAAAAAAGGTGATGACAACGAAAAAAATGACGGAAACGAAATTGATTAAAACATAAAACAACAAAAACACGAATAATAAAAACATAAAGTGAGAATACGAAAACGAAGAAAGCATTACGAGAGAAAAAACGCTCGCTTTGAAGCGATTTTAAACGCAACCCGAATATCCCATTCTAAACTACCGTGTCAAGGAAGAAAAGAATGAAAAATTATGACGACGCATAAATTCGAATCTAAGCGAGAAAACCGATTTTATGGCGACGAATAAATCTAGCTAAAGAAAGAAAAATTGCGAAAATTGAAGTGCGGAAATAAAGCTAAGTTATGAATTGAAATACGGTGCAGAAATAAAGCTAAGTTATGAATTGAAATACGGTGCAGAATATGAAATTGCAGAATTTAAAATTACGCTACGAATGCACGAAAAAACTAAATTTATTTATTGCCATAATAAGGGGGTTTACAGGAAATAAAATTACAAAATTAAAAAAACATTTAATTTCAACATTTATATTACAAAAAGAAAATAAAATAAACACCTAATTAATTACATAAAAAAGAAAATAAAAAAAATACAAAAAGTGGACAAAATATTGTGGAAGATCACCCAAAAAGGGCAATCCATTAGGAGCCAAGAGGTTCCAAGAGGTTCCAAGAGGTTCCAAGAGGTTCCAAGAGGTTCCAAGAGGGGGGATTGATGAGGGGGTCGGCCTCTATTTATAGGCAAAAATTTGGAATTACACGCCCTCGGTCACGGGCGTGACTGAGGGCGTGACACGGCTTGGGGTGCGAATAGCCAGAACAGCTGGATACAGGCTGGCATCTGGAAGGCTTGACCGGCGACTTTGGAAGTACACGGGCGTGTTCTAAGGAACACGGGCATGTTCGATGTCGGCAGGCTTGAGCTTGAACTGGGCGTGACACCTGGCGTGTCCTTTGGTTTTCTGGAAGCTTTGTTGAGTCACGGCCTCGGTCACAGGCGTGACCCGATCACGGCCATGACATTGGGCGTGACATTGACATTTGGGCTCGAATCTGGCTGAACATCCAACACGGGCGTGACCAAGTACACGGCCTCGGTCACGGGCGTGACCGAGGGCGTGACTTGATGTTTGAGCTGGAAAAAAGACAGAAATGAAAATTATCAGAAATTATTGAACACGCCCTTGGACACGGGCGTGTCCGAGGGCGTGACTTAACAAAATTACAGAAAATTTATAAAATGAAAATAAAACTAAGTTAAAAACAAAAATAGCAAAAACAAACATTTTATTCATTAATTTACATATATTATTTACAAATTTAATTAAAACTATACTAAAAACTATATAGAAAAATGCGTATATTTTCTATTTATCAAACACCCCCATACTTAAGCTTTTGCTATTCCAGAGCAAAAGTAAGGGATACCTATAAGACGTTAATAAATTCTAATTTACTAAAAATTTTATTTAATCAAAAGTGAGATCGAAATAAATTTAGGAGATTTAAAGAGGTAAGTCCTAAATTGTGAAGATAATTTAAAAAGAGCGAAAAAGTTTTAGCGAAACTTCTAAAGTTAGTTAAATAGCGTCGAATATTGCAGTTTTTGGCGCCTTTAATTAGAGTAGAATTATATAAAACTTTAACTTTTTAAAGAAATTTTTTTTAGAATAAATAAAACCTACTAATTATGCTCTCGCAAACTTTTTAAATTAAAATCTAGCCTACAATTTTATTGGCTAAGGGGTAGGGGAAAAAAGGTAGCCTTGGCAAAAAGAAGAGTGCTTGGATTAGGGGTGATGGATTTAATCCTCTCACCCCACCTTTTTGGTGGTTTTGCTTTGATTCCCAACGTTGGTTTACGGGGGATAATTGAAATCTTTTTAAACTTAACCCAATGCCCGTGTTTACGGAATTTTATTTTTATTCCCATTGACACGAGATTTCTTTTAACAATATTGGGTGCCTGTGTTTACGGAATCTTTTTATTCCCATTGACACAGGATTTCTTTTAAAACGTCTTCTTTTACTTTTTATGCCAAGCTAAAGGGGTGAGGGTTTCAAAAGAAAAACTAGAGTAATAAAAGAGTATTTGAGAGCAAAATTTAGTAGATTAGAATATTCCTAAAGTTTCACAAGTTCGAGTTAGAATAATTGAATCTAAAGATGGTTTGCCAATATAATACAAAAACGAATCTATTTAGGGTTAACTCGAGGTAGTGCTAAAAGTTTTGTTCTCAAATTAAATTAAAATCACAAGAAATTCTTTACTACCAAAATTCCTTGATTTAAATTTACAAACTATGAAATGAATAAAATTGATTTAGCAAATCATAAATAATGAAAAGCGCTTAGAGATAAAACTAACCTCGCCTTGGGAATAACAAAAAGCTAAGTAGGGATTTCATTTTATTTTTGGGTTTTTTGATAAGCTTTTCTTTTCATCAAATTTTTTTGGAGTTTTTAAGATATGATATTTTTTTTTGATTTTTTGTGATTTTTTTGATTTTTTATAACAAATTACATATATAAACACTTAATAAAAATAAAGTAATAAAAAGAAAGAAGAAATTTAAGAAAAGCAAAAATACATACAAAAAATTTTTGGTTTTTTTGTAAGAATTGTTTTTTTCATATATTTTTTTGTGATTTTTTTTTAATTTTGATTTTGGTAAAATATATACATTAATACTAAAAAAAGAGAAAAAGAAAGAGAAAGAAAAATAAAACTAAAAATTTATATAAAATTTTTTGGGTTATGACAAAATTTGTGAGGATTTTGTTATAACAAATTTTTTTATAACTTTTTTTTCATCAATTTTTTTTTGATTTGATTATATATAAAAAAAGAAAGGTTATTTATATATAATTAAAAGACAAACATAAAAACATTAAATTTTTTGGTGTTTTTTCTAAGTTAATTAATGATTTTTTTTTTGGGTTTTCAATTTTATGTAAGAGGGACAAAGATGTTGCAAAGATGTTGCAACAATACTTATAAACATTTATAAGAGGGGCAAAGATGTTGCAAAGATGTTGTAACAAATTTTGCTATTTTATTTATTTTGTCATTTTTTTGTTTTTTCTAAGTAAAAATGGGGGACAATAATTACAAAGGGGAAAACATGATACCATACCCCTATACTTAAAATCAACATTGTCCCCAATGTTGAAGTAAGTATGAGGAACAATTCTATATATGTACAAAAGCATGAAAAAGAGGAAAAAGAAAATACAATGGGGGAAAAAGCAGGGGGAAAAAGCACGCCCCTATTTTGGAGACGGGATAACCGGAATAATTACCTGCAAAAGATGTTAAAACATAATAAAGGTTATTTACAAGGGGGGGGGGGGGATAAAAATGATAAAATCATATGCA
Organism: Dactylorhiza incarnata; assembly: GCA_033032865.1. NCBI lineage: Eukaryota > Viridiplantae > Streptophyta > Magnoliopsida > Asparagales > Orchidaceae > Dactylorhiza > Dactylorhiza incarnata. The sequence continues at coordinate 2,379,203 of JAWHQI010000175.1, read as the reverse complement.
TATATATATATAAGTTTTTTATTTGTTTTTCCAATTTTTCTTAGTTACAAAAAATATAAAACATAGATACATAAAGCAAACTATATATATATATATTTTTTGGGAGATCTTTCTAACACATATTTTCATCATTATTAAAATATGCATATATATATAAACCTTTATACTTAATAAAAATAAAAAATAAAGAGAAACTTTAAAATAAAAAGCAAAGAAGAAGAAGTGAAATGAAAGGATAAAAGTAATAGGGTTTCCCCTTTTCAAAATATCGACAAAAATCCCCTTTCGGGTCTGTCGAGTAATCCTACTTCGAGAAAACTACCTATTATTCTATCTCAAAAATTCCAAAAATTCTTTTTGATTTATGTTTCAAAATTTTCCATTATTTTGTCATTTTAATTAGAGTATTATTTTGTTTTGTTTAAATATGCATAGATAATCTTAATGAAAATAAAATAGAAATCATATCATTTTTTTCTTTATGCATATTTATATTCAAAATAGAACTTAATAAGTAATAAAACTTAAGAAAGATAAAAAAAACAAAGAAAGAAAAAAAAAGCATATATTTTTTGGATTTTTCAAATCAATATTTTCATCATTTGTTGGATTTTTAATATGATAAGAATATATATAAACACTTAACAAAAAGAAAAGCAAGAAAAAAGGAAAGAGGAAAAAAAGAAAAAAATAAGAAAGCCAAAAATACTTAATTAATTTTTTTGGGATTTTTTTTTTTTAGTTTTTCCATCATCATTTTTTTTATTTTTCAAAATTTGGCCAAATATTTACATATATAATTTACATATATAAAACATAAAAATAAAAATAAGAAAGAAAGAAAAAAAGGGAAAAAGATATTTACAAGAAGAAAGATACATAATTATATTAATTTTTTGGATTTTTCTTATATGTACATTTATATACATAATGATATTAAAAATAAGAGAACAAAAATAATAAGAACAAGAAAGAGAAAGACAAAGTGAAAAGGAATTTTTATGATTTTTGGTTTTTTTTTCTATATCACAAAAAGGATGAAATATATATATAAAGTAAAACCACATATTTTTTTTTTGAGTTTTCTAAATGTATTTTCATCATTTTTGAAATACGCATATTCAAATTTATATTAAAACATAAGAAAAAACAAAATTAATAAAGAAAATCTTTAAAATGAAAAGCAAAGAAGAAAATGTAGAAATAATAAGGTAAAAGCAACGGGGTTTCTTCTTTTCAAAATATCGACAAAAATCCCCTTTCGGGTCTGTCGAGTAATCCTACTTCGAGAAAACGATCTATTGTCCTATCTTAAAATTCCTAGAATTCATTTTGATTTGGGTTTTAAAGTCTTTCATTATTTTTTCCATTTCGAAATTTGAAATAATATGTTTTCAAATATGCATATATATAAAAAAAAACTTAATGAAAAACAAATAGAAATCCTATCATTTTTTTATGCATATTTAAATATAAATAATAAAGAAAATAAAAGTAACTTAATATATATAAAAAAGGAAAGAAGAACAAATGTTTTTTGGATTTTCCTAACTTTTTCATCATCATTTTTTTTCTTTATTTTTCATTTTTCAATGGATGATAAAAAAGTATATAATATATTTATATATTAATACTTATAAAAAAGAGAGAAAAAAAAAGATAATTTTTTTGGATTTTTGTATAAGAATATTTCATCATTTTTTTGGTTTTTAATTTTTTATATTTACAAATTAGAGCTTAAGAAAAAGAGAAAACATATATTTTTGGGTTTTGGGGTTTTTTTAATTTTTTTTGATTTTTTAAAGATGATAAAATCAATAGTGTATACTTTTTTCGCAATATCGATGAAAGTCCCCGGCAACGGCGCCAAAAACTTGATAGGAAAATTATTTTCCAAAAACTTGATAAGAAAATAATTTTACGAAATTGCTAGAGGCAAGCGCACCTATCGCGTGTAGTATATATATGATAAAAATATCATAACATAGTCGTATTAGTCCTGGGTCCCGTCGAGTATTGTTACTTCGAGCTACGCTATTGTTTTATCGGATTAAAAATAAGTGATGAAAGTGATAATTAAAAACAAAAACAAAAATGATAACATAACGATAATAACAAAAATGATAACAATCGCGGGCTTGGTGTGCGTTTAGCAAAAACCAAGAAAAGCGATAGAAAAGACAAAAAGGATGCACTAAATTAAAACGCACACACTCTACGAAATTGAAATGAAAGCGATAAATTGCAGGAATTAAAGAAATGCAATCCCTACCCAAATAGGTAGAGGGGAAAATAAATGCGTGAGCAAGTTCTACCCAAACGGGTAGACGGGAAATAAATGCAGTGCAAGTTCTACCCAAACGGGTAGGCGGGAAATAAATGCAGTGCAAGTCCTACCCAAACGGGTAGACGGGAAATAAATGCATGACGATAATGAAATAAAACTAAGCTATTAAACGAAATAACGAAAACAAAAACACGAATTAAAAAAGGTGATGACAACGAAAAAAATGACGGAAACGAAATTGATTAAAACATAAAACAACAAAAACACGAATAATAAAAACATAAAGTGAGAATACGAAAATGAAGAAAGCATTACGAGAGAAAAAACGCTCGCTTTGAAGCGATTTTAAACGCAGCCCGAATATCCCATTCTAAACTACCGTGTCAAGGAAGAAAAGAATGAAAAATTATGACGACGCATAAATTCGAATCTAAGCGAGAAAACCGATTTTATGGCGACGAATAAATCTAGCTAAAGAAAGAAAAATTGCGAAAATTGAAGTGCGGAAATAAAGCTAAGTTATGAATTGAAATACGGTGCAGAAATAAAGCTAAGTTATGAATTGAAATACGGTGCAGAATATGAAATTGCAGAATTTAAAATTACGCTACGAATGCACGAAAAAACTAAATTTATTTATTGCCATAATAACGGGGTTTACAGGAAATAAAATTACAAAATTAAAAAAACATTTAATTTCAACATTTATATTACAAAAAGAAAATAAAATAAACACCTAATTAATTACATAAAAAAGAAAATAAAAAAAATACAAAAAGTGGACAAAATATTGTGGAAGATCACCCAAAAAGGGCAATCCATTAGGAGCCAAGAGGTTCCAAGAGGTTTCAAGAGGTTCCAAGAGGTTCCAAGAGGTTCCAAGAGGTTCCAAGAGGGGGGATTGATGAGGGGGTCGGCCTCTATTTATAGGCAAAAATTTGGAATTACACGCCCTCGGTCACGGGCGTGACTGAGGGCGTGACACGGCTTGGGGTGCGAATAGCCAGAACAGCTGGATACAGGCTGGCATCTGGAAGGCTTGACCGGCGACTTTGGAAGTACACGGGCGTGTTCTAAGGAACACGGGCGTGTTCGATGTCGGCAGGCTTGAGCTTGAACTGGGCGTGACACCTGGCGTGTCCTTTGGTTTTCTGGAAGCTTTGTTGAGTCACGGCCTCGGTCACGGGCGTGACCCGATCACGGCCGTGACATTGGGCGTGACATTGACATTTGGGCTCGAATCTGGCTGAACATCCAACACGGGCGTGACCAAGTACACGGCCTCGGTCACGGGCGTGACCGAGGGCGTGACTTGATGTTTGAGCTAGAAAAAAGACAGAAATGAAAATTATCAGAAATTATTGAACACGCCCTTGGACACGGGCGTGTCCGAGGGCGTGACTTAACAAAATTACAGAAAATTTATAAAATGAAAATAAAACTAAGTTAAAAACAAAAATAGCAAAAACAAACATTTTATTCATTAATTTACATATATTATTTACAAATTTAATTAAAACTATACTAAAAACTATATAGAAAAATGCGTATATTTTCTATTTATCACTGAGTTTAGGTTGATCAATCGAACTCTCGTTCTAGAATTGAAACCCCTAAAGCTCGCTTTATCGAAGTGAACCCCTCTATTGGATATAACTCCAATCCGGGAGATTTACGCCGTCCCTTCTCGAGGAGTGCATTCAAATCTCTTTATCCTTAAAGTGATCGATTGGAACTCAAAACCTCTCGATTATTTGACTACGAAAACAAGAATGAGATTATATATCGATAATATAATCTCAATCAATATAAATTCAAGGATAAATCTTAAGCGATCTAAATAAGAGAAAAAGAAGTTCTAAACTGAATTATGAATTATATTTTCCTTGGATCATCTCGGCCGAGTACTAATGAAATTTAGCTACTCATGGAGATGGAGGAATTGATGAAATACAAGAAGTGCATAATGAAGATTGAGAGTAGAATAAGAGTAAAAGTGCTATTTTATTAATCAAAAGGGAAATTACAACTAGGAAACAAGAAATTACCAACCTGAAATGAAAGTGCAAGCTAAGAAAGAAGATTACAAGCTTAAGAATAACAAAAGCAGTACAAGAAAATAAACTTAGAACTCCCAAAATTCGTCGCCAAACATCTGGAAAAGCTCCCTTTAAATAGCTGAATTTTTGGTGTTGCACGCCCTTGGTCACGCCCGTGACCAAGGGCGTGTAAGGGGCGTGATCGAAGCGGTAGCGGAGAGGGCGCCTTCTGGAGTAATTGCGAGCGTTTCGGCCGTGTCACGCCCTAGGTCACGCCCGTGACCTGGGGCGTGTAATCCTGAAATCTGGCTGCTGGCGGGAAGCTTCGGCGGGAAATTGGCGTGGGAAAAGTCACGCCCGTGTGCTGGATGTCACGCCCTTGGTCACGCCCGTGACCGAGGGCGTGTAATTTTAATTGTCATGGCGGCGTGCTCCGGATGCTTGTGGCGCGTCGTGGCCGTGACATTGGGTCACGCCCATGGTCACGCCCGTGACCTGGGGCGTGTACTTGGTGAAAACTTCAAGGAGCGTCCCTGGAGTGGCAGAAGCAGGTCTGGAGTATTTCGTAGGTTACACGCCCATGGTCACGCCCGTGACCTGGGGCGTGTAATTTTAACTTTTTGCTCGAAACAGCCCAGAAAACCTGAAAACACAAAATAAACTTAAGTTAGCTTATAAAATAACAATGGAAGGATTTATATGATAAAATTCCTAAAAATAACATAATTTTATATGAAAAACATAATAAACCTAAACTAAAAGATGAGTAAATAAATTACTCATCAGTCCCTCACCGACCCCTTCCTGGGCACGAATTACTTCTTCCTCTACCTCTTCCGTCACGACCACTTCTTCCATTACCTTATCCCACTCCTCCGCCTCCTCCATCCAAGAGATGGTATTGACGGCGGTCACATAGCACTGCCTCGCCACCTTGGGATCTCCCCTGACCCAGACCTGGATTCCCCCCGTGCTGAACTTGAGGCATTGGTGGAAAGTGGACGGGACACACCGGAACGCGTTGATAAGAGGCCGTCCGAAGATGGCGCTATAGCTACTGGGGGCATCCACTATCACAAAGCGGCAATTCTGGGACTGCCCTCCCAGGGTCACATGAAGTCCTACTCCCCCTTTTACTTCCTTCCTTTCTCCTGAGAATCCGAACAGCGGGCCATCCGAGGCCAACACCCTCCTGGGCTCTACCTGCATCCCGTCGAACACCTTCTTGAAAATAACATTGACCGAGCTCCCGTTGTCCACCAAGATTCGAGAGACGGTGAAGTACTCGATGGCTGCCTGGATGACCAGCGCATCGCAGAATGGGTCTTCGTGACCGGGCAGGTCCTTCTGGGAGAAGGTGATCTTCTCCGCGGGGGGGGGGGGGGGGGGGGGGGGGTGGATCTTGGGATGTTGAAGCTACACTCTGACGGTACATGGCATGGAGGCTCGCCTTCCGGGTTGCCTCGACCCCCACCCCCCATGGATCACTCCGATGCCTCCTTGGGTCCCTACGTCCGCCCGATCCTTGCACCTTTCATCCTCATCTCCCTGAGGTAGAATCTCCTCTATCCTTGCTCCCCCTTGCTGTGCTTGTGGTGCTGGGGCTCTCGCCCCTCTGACTTCCAAGAACTCAGGGCAGGTGGCCGTTGCGTGGCCTTCCTCCTGATGGAAGTCACAGTACGGCAGCGCCATCCGCCTTGCCTCATCCCCGACTCCTCGGTTCCTTCTTCTGGGGCCGGCTCCTCCGGCTCCCCCTCCTCTTCCTCTACCGATCTCCATCGCCTGATGAGGGGGGGGGGGGGGGGGGGGGGGGGGAGGGGGGGGGGATGGAAATGGCCTCGGGCCCTGTCTCCACCCCAGCTGGTGAGGTCTTCCCTGCCCTCCTTGGAAATTACCTCCCCTGTGGGGGAAACCTCTCCCTGGGCCTTGCATTCCTCCACCCTGTTGCCTCCACCCCAACTCCGGGGCCCTCGCTTCCTCCCTCCTCCTTGGCTCTTGCTGCCTCCCTTCCGGCTCGCTCAGCCGTGCCAATCTCTTCGCAAACTCGGGGTTTGCTGCCTCCCCTTCTACCTCCTCTGCCGCTCTCTCCATCAGTTCTTCATAAGATTGAGGAGCCTTCTTCTTGAGGTCCATCTTGAAGAAGCCTTCCCTCAGCCCCAACGTAAAGGCGAGCTGGAGGGTATACCCCGGGACCTCTTGGACAAGGAGGACCTCTTCTCTGAACCGCTCCAGATAATGAGCCAACGACTCTCCTGGCCTCTGCTTGATGTCGAAGAGCGATTCTGGATCCTTCTTTCTTTTCTTCATGGCGGAGAAACGTAAGAGGAAACCTTTACGCAAGTTCTCGAATGTATAGATCAATCCTGAGGGAATCTGGTGGAACCAGTCCCTCGCCTTCTCCATCAGAGTAGTAGCAAAGAGTCGACACTTGAAGGCTTCCGACATGGGTCTGATCGAGACCATATCCTTGAACCACTGCAGGTGTTGGATGGGGTCATCATTGCCAGAATACAACATCATGTTCGGCTCCCTGAATCCGTCGGGGAGCGGTGCCGAGAGCACCATCTCGCAGAAAGGACTTCCCCCACTCACCCTCTGAACTTGCTCTACCCTTCTCGCGGGCTCCTCGAGTGACCCTACTCCTACCGATCTCGCCAGAATACAGCTCGCCGGGACCTCCCTGGCCAAGCTCCCTCCCGCGAGAGTCTCCCTTGCCGGATTCTCACCTCCCCCTGCAGGGCTGGGGAACAGCTCTCGCCCAGACAGATCTCGCCCTCCTCCCTGGGCCGCTACCTCTTTTCCCGCCTGGTGAGCCGGCTTGCTCTCGCCGATTCCAGGTTGCTGAGCCACCTGGGGCGCCGGGGTCGCAAAACCGCCGAGCGCAGTGGCGAGGGCGCTCTGAAAAGCTCCAAGAAGATCTCGCCTAAGATCCGCCAACATCTCCACTGTGGCTGGTGCTCCTGGGGGTGGCGAGCCTCCGGGGTTCGCGTCCTGCTCATCCTCGCCGGTCATGCTTTCCCTGAGATTTTGTTGAGCTAGCCGCACTCCACGCTCACTGCACCAAAAATGTTGAAACCAATAAATGGTCTCGGTGGAGTTTGGGGCCCCCAACGGGTTGGGGGGCGACTGACACTTACTAATCTCGCGAGAGAACAGACCGGAGCCTCGGAGTTGGACACTGACCCTTAGGTTCAGCAAGGAGGACCCACCACACACTCGAAAGATCTTTAGAGTGCTTCCCCTCCCAAGCCAAAAGCTGATGCCCGGGCACCTTGGAGAGATCAAGGAAGTCCTGAGGAGAGAGAAGTTCCCAAAGGAATTGTTGGAACATGGTCTTCCGCATCTCCTAGGTTTGAGAATAACAAATCTTATGTGTATTTGATCTTGTGTGTTCAAGTGTGCAGGTTAGCATAGTCCACATGACTCAAGGAGTACTCATGATGTCTGCCCCCAAAATTGAGGCCAAAATTCAAAGAGGCTCACTAGCGCCGGCGGTAGCGATAGCGCCCGGCGCTAGCGTTGATCTGCGCGATTCCGGCATCATTTTTAGAAGGAGCTAGCGCCCGGCGTTAGCTACTAGCGCTGGCGGTAGCATGGCGCACAAGTGGCATAGAGCAAATTGTTGCCACGAATGGGAGATTCGGCCGCGCAAGATCATTCCTAATCCGGGCTAGCGTCGGCGGTAGCGCTAGCGCCGGCGGTAGCGTGAATGCTATAAATTGGATGCTTTGGCTCCGAATTCTTCATCCTCCTCCAATCCCAAACTCCAGAGCTTCGTGCTATAGCAGAGAGAGGAAGATTCAGAGCGATACTCCCACAATTCCATAAAGCCTTAAGGAGATCCGTGGAGAAGATTTCAACACACGTCATCATCATGACGAAAGGCCGCATCGACTACGATCATACTCTACGGGCCTTCATCCACTTCTCCAAGAGATCCACATAGAGGGAGTTTTTATATTATTGTCTTTTCATTTCATATCTTTTCTGTAAACGGTAGTGAAATCGCCTCGTGTTGGCGACTAGGTCTGGGGTAGGACTTAGGGCTGAAATTCGCCTCATGTTGGCGACTAGATCTAGGTTACGTCTAGGGGGTGCTCAAGGCCTTTCTGGGGATAGATCGGCTAGAGTGGCTTGAGGCCGTATCTGGGGAGAGATCGGCTAAAGCCAACCGGTTCGTGGGGATACGAGTCGGTATAGAAAACGAAAAAGAATTTTATTAGTCGCCTCAGATTTTTAGCGTCATAGAAATCAAGTTTTGTAAAACATTATTTGATATTAATGAAGCATGTCTCTTCATTATTGTTTTTCTTGATTTCTCTTTGTATTATTCTTGCAATATTTCAAAGTTTTTTAAATATAATCTAAACTTTTTGAAAACCCTTATTCACCCCCCCCCCCTCTAAGGGCGCCGACCGATCCAACAAGTGGTATTAGAGGGGTTTTATTCCAATCGGCTTAACAACCGGGAATAATGGCGTCTCATGATCTCGCTTCAACTAGTGGGGAAAATTTTTGTGAAGAGGAAAAATCACTTGCACCACCTTTATTTGAAGGGACAAATTATAAAGGATGGAAAATCTTAATTGAAAAATTTATTAAAACTTTAGACATCGAAGTTTAGAATTTAGCAATAGCAAGACCCGCAAATGAATCAAATAAAAAAGAACTTCAATTAAATGCAAAAGCTAAACACTATTTATTTTGCGGTCTATCAAATGAAATTTTCAAATTAATATATTGTTTTTCAAGTGCATATAAAATATGGCATTTTCTTGAAGAAATTTATGATTCTACAGGTATGGAACAATCGCAAGAACCGGAGAATACGCAAGCATGCACAACTCTTCAAGAATGCCCTCCTTATGACGAATCAATGGAGCACACATCAAAGAAAGAGATGAAGCAATCTTACTTTTGGAAGAGGAGTGTCAAGAAGAAGACAAAGGAACATTATGTTCAAATCCTCCCTCATCCAAAAGCAATGTAAGAAAATCAAACTTCATCGCTTGTACTTCCATTTCTACTTTACAATTGCTACAAAATACTAAGCGCAAAATTAAGAAATTAAAGAATGCTAATAAACTATTGCGCTTAGAAAATAAAAATTTAAAAGCAAAAGTTAAAGTAGTATCAAAATCTGATTTATCTAGCTTTGCTCATGTCACTTCAATTGAAAATACAAAATCTTGTCTTGATTGTAATGATATTAAAGAAAATTTTAAGGAACTTGAAAAAGAAATTATTTTTATAAGAGAACAAAATGAAAAATTATGTTTAGAAAATTCATCTTTAAAAATTAATTGTGCTAAGTGTAAGGACTATGAAATTGAAATAAAAGAGATGGATGAAACATTTGATGAATATAGAAACAACTATCAAGATCATATTGACTCTATTGTCTCCACTCTTAAAAATAGCACAACAGCTTATAATAAAGCTAGGCATAATCTAAAGATAAAGGATGATGAATTAAAATAAAAAATCAACTTGCTTATGAAAATTATAAATACAAATTCAAAACACACAAATTTAGAATGTCAAGCAATATCTAAAAGCAAGTTAAATACAAATATAAATATCTTAACTAAACCTAATAATGTGAATAAGAAACAAAATGTTTTTGCATATCAAAAACTAAGTCATCATTATTTACAAAATCATGTCTCTCCCAACTTAAAATTGAAATTACACAAATTTCCTATAAATGATAATTTCAATTATAACCTTCAAAGGAAAGAAAATCATCATGGAATTTGGATAAATAAGAATAATATTAAACCAATGTTTGAATGGCGGCCAAAAGTAAAAAATGAAACATAAACTCAAATCAAAAGGGCCCATTCAATCATATCTCCCCAAAAGCAAATACGATGTATTTGGGTACCCAAAGGAACCGTCACACCCGGTCCTCTTTGGATACCTAAATCTCTCATCTACCAGTATCATCAAATGCATGAAGTAGAAGCCTTACAAATTGAAATATACAAATTTCTACTTCATGATATGCTTTAATGTCTTTTCTATTTTTTCTTTTTGTTTTCTTTTAAACATCATCTCATGGTCATCCTATACAATATTGAAAATATGATTTTATCTCTTAAAAGTTTAATATGGTTTTATAAAACAAATTGATTAAAATTCAAAATCATATTTTGATGACCTATCTTTTATTATTATATTCATTGCTTCTAAATATCTTATATTATCTATATGAATCAAACTCTAAATTTGTTATAAGATATTTCAAATTAAATCCGGTTACTAGATTTTTAGCCTTCACCAACAAGTGGATAAAATTCTGAATTTGCTATGAGATATTTATCTAAATTAAAAAGAAAAACACATAAGACATATTGAAAGATTAATTGTCATAAATATTGATGCCATACGCACCACCATGATCTATTGATATCTTTTGCTAAAACTTTCTAAAATCATAATTCATATCAAGAATCATCTATCACATTTTATATAATGACAATTGGTATTATAATTGCTTACTATGGTTGGTATATTATGTGTGTATTGTGATTTATTTCTAGTTTAGACCTTTGAATCATTTTGATATCAAATCAAATAAAATTGTCACTCCATTCTAGGTCTCTAAGTTGAAACACAATCAAAACTTAGTATAACATTAATCTCAAATTTATCATTCTAACATTGCCACCTAAAGAATATTTGTGTCTATGTTAGGCTTTATTTGTTTACCAAGATATACAGGTTGGGTATTCTCATCTAGGGCTTATCTATAGTATGATTGTGCATGAACATTATTGTTAATCTCTAAAATCAAGCATATTTGATTTGTTCAAACATGATATCTTGGGTTTTCATTTCCTATTTTTTTCAAGTTATAAGCACAAGTCTTTAGAAAAGTCAAAATGAAAACATAAGTAAATATATCTCATGAAATGATTATTTTGTCAAGTATATAAGAAATCGGTAACGTTTCATGCAATTTGGACCATCCAAAACATCTCCTAAAAATCTGCAACTTCAGCATGGAACTACTATTGGGACACCTAATCAAGTTCAAGTATCAAAATTTTCAAAACCCTAAAAAATCACTTACTGTTTCCCGCGCTAGCGCTAGCGCTGGCGCTAGCGCCGAGTTTCGAATTTTTGTGTTTTTAAAATTTCTAAAAATTCCTAAAAATATTTTGATCTATATTTTCTACTTAGTTTTTGCACTTCTGTGTTTCTTTATTTTTTGAAAAATTAAATACAAAACTACAACAACCATATTACAAAAAATATGTTTTGTTTTTTCGCTTGTGTTGTTTCCTTTGTTTAAAGTTCATCTTTATGCAAAAATCAAATACAAAAATTGCAAAAGCAAAAATTACAAAAATATGCTTTTATTTGTAAAAATCAACTACAAAAATATAAAACAAAACAAAAACAAGTATCAAAATTATTCTTCTGAACTTAACTTTTCTATGTATCTTGCGAAAGGGTGATTTGGGCTATCATCCCATCATATCACCTAGTACCGGGCGAACCTCTCACAAGGTAGTCCTCGGGAAGTCCAAGATCTGTTTTATGAGTTCAAACTTTAAATAAAAATTACTCTTTAAAAAAATATCAAAAATTTGTATGAACTTCATTGAAAATCAAGCATGATTTAGTCTATTATTTAAAAATTCTACAATGTTGCAATTTATCTTTTCAAACTACGTTGAACATTGTTTCCATCATGCTCTGATATATCTATGAATATGTGCATAAATTATATTGAAAAAGTTGTGTAGAACTATGCGTAGCATGCCTCTAAGTATGAGTAATGTTTTATGTTTGATAATGATCGCAATTCACTCACTTATTTTGGCATTGTCTACTTATGTGTTTAATCAAAGAATGTTTGTGTATGTTTTGTAATAGTACAATGAATTAAAATTGCACAAGTATCTTACCTACACAACCTTTATTTGCACTTTTAAAAGTTAAGAAAAGTGGTTATCTTTTTCATAAATTATATTGGTTTGCAAAACAAGTGTATTCGGAGAACTCTGTACAAAACAAAATCATAAAATAAAGTGACAAAGATAACTCCACCAAGCACTACTTGAACCTCCTGATAAGTCTTAATAAGCGTTGTGAGGTTGAGCACCTTGGAAAGAATAATAAAGTATCTTGTGCAAACCATAACTTTCTTTCAAAATAAAAACCACTTATTCTTAAGTACACCGGATCACAATAAAAATCAATCTTGAAGAATAAAACTATGTGATCCCCCAAGCACTACTTTGCACCCTGATAAGTCTTAATGAGCATTGTGTGTGCAGAGCACCTTGGTAGTTATACAATTTTCTTTGTGCATTGAAGTGAGTGGAAGTAAAATTATTTGTGTTTTATTGTGCTCTTTACTTTACATATTACTTGTATTTTTGATTAAAACATTTGTTTACTCTATTCAAAATACACTTTTATACACATCATTATCTTCCATAACACTTCTTCTCATGAGTATTAGATCCTAATGCTAATTCTATACTACTCTTTATTTATGAAATGCACTAGATAACCTAGCATGCTTTCTACAATGTTTGGTATGTTTTGAAATTGTGAATTAAAGTAACATTGTAGTAATCTCTTTTTGATAAGATTATTTCATGCTTGGTTACTGTATTGTAAAAACAAAAATTTTAAATGCAAAATGATTTACAAAAACATCTTCTTTTTGAAATTGAACTCATATATATTTTTATGAACCATCATTGATTACCATAAGATGTTTTTTGTACTTCTATATGTCTTCCGCATCATAACCATATAATTGTTTTACCTTGCACTTTAATACTTATTTAAAATCTTTCATCTTGTGAGCATCATCACTTGAATCTTCAAATTTCTTTCTTGCAACAAGTGGTAGACTTGCTTGGTAAACTTTATATTGGTTGAATTTTTTTTGCTTATAACTCTGATCTATTTCTATTCTAAACACTCCTCCAACAAGTGAAATATTGCTTATAAAACATCTCTTTTTAACATAAACTCTTATTTAGTATTATGATGTTTCTTTTTCGAAATCTTCCGCAATACTCAAACTCTGATTCATTCATGAATTTCAATGTGAGTTTTATTTCAAAAATTCAAATAAAAATATAAACCCATATGCTATGATATTTCCCATTAGATTTAAATGCTTAATGTTTCCAATAATTGTTATCCATGACTTCACTTCTCACCATAGCGGGGGCGTAGGGTTGTAGACATTAGATAACCTTATCTCTAGTCATGTCTTGTCCTTAACCGGGGAGGGTTCCAGTGGGGCCTTGCGAGGCACTGGGGGAAAGAGTGCTAGGTTAAGTTTTTGTCTAGTGTTTGCATATGGGATTAACACCCCAACCTACGACATGTTTGCAGCTCCTCATGCCCATCCGTCACTTAGTACGGGGCTAGGGTGTTGACATATTGTCTGGGTAGATTGGTTACTTGGAAATCATGATTTTCTTTGGCTTAAAACTCTTATTTAAAGGGAAAATCATTATTTTTTTTAAACTCTGATATATAAAAGGGGGAGAACTACAAACAAAAGGGATAAAATAAGTCATAACTCTGATCATTTTCATTGAAAGACAAGTCTAAAACTCCTTATCATTTACTTAAAAAGCTCGATCATGCCTTCTCTTTTATTTACACATTTTAGTGCTTTGTTTCCCTACCCACTTTTGCTAATAACAAAGGGGGAGAACTAACATGATAAAATGCAAAAGGGGGAGAACTAACAATGATAAATGTAACCCGCTGATAGCATACATATTAAGGGAGCATTCACATAGGGGAGCATATATTTAGGGGGAGCAATTCTAAATGCTAAAATCAATAATTATCCTAAAGTCATCACTCTCACACACACACAAGTATAGTCTCATCATGCTTATTTTTTAATGCTTTGTTTTATCATTAATGGATTTGTTATTATCAAAAGGGGGAGTTTGTTGGAACATGGTCTTCCGCATCTCCTAGGTTTGAGAATAACAAATCTTATGTGTATTTGATCTTGTGTGTTCAAGTGTGCAGGTTAGCATAGTCCACATGACTCAAGGAGTACTCATGATGTCTGCCCCCAAAATTGAGTCCAAAATTCAAAGAGGCTCACTAGCGCCGGCGGTAGCGATAGCGCCCGGCGCTAGCGTTGATCTGCGCGATTCCGGCATCATTTTTAGAAGGAGCTAGCGCCCGGCGTTAGCTACTAGCGCTGGCGGTAGCATGGCGCACAAGAGGCATAGAGCAAATTGTTGCCACGGATGGGAGATTCAGCCGCGCAAGATCATTCCTAATCCGGGCTAGCGCCGGCGGTAGCGTGAATGCTATAAATTGGATGCTTTGGCTCCGAATTCTTCATCCTCCTCCAATCCCAAACTCCAGAGCTTCGTGCCATAGCAGAGAGAGGAAGATTCAGAGTGATACTCCCACAATTCCATAAAGCCTTAAGGAGATCCGTGGAGAAGATTTCAACATGCGTCATCATCGTGACGAAAGGCCGCATCGACTACGATCATACTCTGCGGGCCTTCGTCCACTTCTCCAAGAGATCCACATAGAGGGAGTTTTTATATTATTGTCTTTTCATTTCATATCTTTTTTGTAAACGGTAGTGAAATCGCCTCGTGTTGGCGACTAGGTCTGGGTTAGGACTTAGGGATGAAATTCGCCTCGTGTTGGTGACTAGATCTAGGTTAGGTCTAGGGGGTGCTCAAGGCCTTTCTGGGGATTGATCGGCTAGAGCGGCTTGAGGCTGTATCTGGGGAGAGATCGGCTAAAGCCAACCGGTTCGTGGGGATACGAGTCGGTATAGAAAACGAAAAAGAATTTTATTAGTCACCTCAGATTTCTAGCGTCATAGAAATCAAGTTTTGTAAAACATTATTTGATATTAATAAAGCATGTCTCTTCATTATTGTTTTTCTTGATTTCTCTTTGTATTATTCTTGCAATATTTCAAAGTTTTTTAAATATAATCTAAACTTTTTGAAAACCCTTATTCACCCCCCCTCTAAGGGCGCCGACCGATCCAACAGGAAGAAGTCCCTCTCCAAAGGTGCCCTTTGGATCCTATTTATAGATTTTCTGATCTGGCCTGCAAATAGCAGGATTCCGCCTCTCGATTTTATTATATGCACCTCAAATTTGGTCTGTTGATAGCCAATCTCCGCTATTTGGAGGGGCTATTGGCAGGCCACAAGGGTAAAAGGGTAATTTCTCTCATGGGCCTAGGAGCAAAGGGTCTGCGAGGACAATACTCGCGAGAGCTCTCACTGGCCTCCTCGCGTACCTCGCTCGCCAGTCAGCGAGTCCCCCTTTTAGAGTGTGCATGCCGGGGTCCGACCTTGCCAACCTCCATGTCGCCGAGTATAGGTCATCTCGCAGGTGCTCTGCGAGCACTCATCTCGCCCTCCTACCTGCATGCCTTCGGCGAGAGCCCGTCTTGCCTTCCCCTCTTTGAGGGAACCTTGACCGTTTGGTCTTCTCCCGTTGATCTCCCGTCCTGGCGAATATCGGGGTTGTACAGAACCCTTTCAAGTGGAGTTAATGTTTCATCGTTAATTTTGGGTCTCCACTCATACTTAGGTTTAACATTGTTTTTATGCATCAAATTTCCATTGTGAATATTTCTATTTCGAAGTTTATAATTGTGATGAAAATGTTTTTCATAGGAAATTTGTGAAGATTTAATTTTGTGTTGGGAGAAGATTGATGTTGTAAATGATAATGATGATAGTATTTTGAAATTTCATTTTCAATCATTGGAAGTTTTTTGTTTCCATTATTTGGCTTATTCAAATTTTGAGAATTCATATGTTGGAACAACCATATTACTGATTTGGGATAGGATCACTATCTGTTTACCAGGATCAAGTTGATCCCAATGTATAGTCTTAAGGGTCAAGGTTTTAGGCTGTTAGAACAAAGGAAAAGATAAGTTTTCTGCGTTCGACGAACTCCATACTGCGTTTGACGAACTCCATCCTGCGTTCGACGAACGGCATGCTCCTGCGTTCGATGAACTTGCCAAGGTTCTGCGTTCGACGAACTCATTCTGCGTTCAACGAACTCCTCTCTGCGTTCGACGAAATGCTCTCAGCGGTCGATGAACCTTTCAGTCTCAGCGGTCGCTAATTTTATTCAGTCTCAGCGGTCGACGATTTTATTCAGTCTCAGCGGTCGACGAATTTGCTCAGTTCAGCGGTCGATGAATTTGCCAAATCTTTGCATTCGACAAAATATCATTCAGATCGACTAATTCAATTCTTCCAGCCAGATTCAGTTGAGGTCGACGAACTCAACATTGTGTTTGACGAAATTTGTTCATATCGACGAAAATTTCTCTTCAGCAGATTTATTTCAGAAGATCAGTTATATTATTCTCTGAACTCAGATATTTCAGCAACGGCTCTATTTCTTCCAGATAAGTCAGGATATTATATTTCCTTTTATTATTCTTCTATTTTGAAAATAGCCGTTGACATTTCTGTGGAAAAGGACACTTTCGTGGAAAAGGAAAAGAAATAAAGCGTGTCAGATTTGCAGTTCCCAGGATATCTGTTTCAGAAAATTTTATTCCTTAAATTAAGGGATTTGAATTTCAAATCTATCAGGGATACATTATCAAAAGAAAATGGAAGAAGATAGACAGTATTTTACGACATCACAGAATAACTGTACAAAAAAAAAGAAAGAGGAAGAGGAATACAGTCGTGAGGAAGAAGAAAGAAAATATACAGAAAAAGCTTTCAGATCATCATCTTCAACAAGCAACACCTCAATCTCTGAGAACACATCAACATTCTTATCTCAGATCTCTGCTGCAAGTTTAGATCTTCAAAAGATCAACAAACAATCTGAGAAACATTTTGTATCTCAGATTTATCAACTATCAGGAAGATACAGGAAGAGATCTACTTTCAAGAGAAAGCTCCATCCTCAACTGTCAACAAATTTCAATGAGACAGGGGGAGCTTTACATCATCATTCCACTAGAGTCTTCTCTTAGATTATTGACAGAGAAGAACATCTAAACCCTTCTTATCCCATCTTGTACAGGGTTATAATTCCCTTCAAAAGTTAACCCCTTGGTGGCAGGGCACCTGAACAAAAACCTGTAGTTTGGTTAGAGCACCTGATCAAAAGCTCACTTGGTGTTTTGGGCACCTGATCAAAACCCCATTGGTGATAGGGCACCTGATCAAAAACTTAGTGGAATCCTACCAAGGGTGGTAGAAGAGTAGACGTACCCAGGTTTATTGGGGAACTACTATAAAATCCTTGTGTCCTCTGTGTTCTTGTTTATTTTTCTGTATTGTGCTGTGTGCTCTCTTTGTGTTTGTTTTTATAACTCACTCAATACACATACAAGTATCACTATTTTAATTCCTCTATAAAATAAGTGAAAAACTTTTAATACTCTATTTCACCCCCCTCTAGAGTAAATCTAAGATCTAACCTCACTTTCAATTGGTATCAGAGGGCTGTTGATTGTATACAGGCTAACACCTGAATCAAAAGATCAATTAGATCTTAAATTTATTTTAGAGTTTTCTTTTTCTAAAAACTCATGGCATAGAACAAAGAATATTCAAGCACAATACCTCCTATGTATAATCTAAATAAGTTTGCACTATGGAAGGCAATAATTAGATTGTACATGAATTCTATTGATGAAGAAATTTTTAATGTTATTTTGACAGGACCTCCTACACATACAGTAATAACAAGTGCTAAAACTGCAACAACAAACAATGATGTTCCACCACCTGAGTGGACAGATGCTCAAAAGAAGCAAAGAAGTGCAGATGCCAAAGCTATGAACATATTGGCACAGACAATGTCTGATGATATTTTTCAAAAAGTTGTGGAATGCACTTCAGCAAAGGAAATCTGGATGTCACTCAACATATGGTTGAAGGATTAGCAGATGAAAGAAAAGATAGAAGATCTCACCTAATCTCCCAGTATAAAAATTTCAAGAAAGGAGAATCTGAGACAGTGGCTGATATGTACAACAGGCTCAACCTCATAATCAATGAGCTGAAGACCTTGGACAAAGTGATCTCCATCACTGAGGTCAATGATAAGATCTTAATGTGCTTCCCCAGCACATGGGACTCTAGGATCTGGCCAATCAAGGAAGCCAGAAGCCTTAATGAGATCTCCACTGAGAGCTTGTTAGGCAAGCTCAAATCCTATGAGCAGCTTATCAAAACCAGAGAAGCTGAGCAATTTACTTCATCTCCAGCATCCAAGAAGGAGAGGAGTATAGCTTTCCAAGCTACTGAAGAAGAAGAAAAAGCTCCAGGAGATATGGAGTTCATGAATCTTCTAGCCAAGAGATTTTATAAAATGGCTAAGAAGGACTTCAGAAAGAAGGATTCAAGATTCAGAGAAAAGCCAAGGTATGAAAAATCAAGTTCTAAAGGAATTATTTGTTTTGGCTGCAGGAAACCTGGACACATTCTGCCTGAGTGTCCAGAGAATCAAAAGAAGGAAAAAAGAAAAGACAAAGAAGAAAAGAGGCACTCCAGCAAGCCATCCTCCCACAAAAACAAGCATAAGGGAAGAGGGTTTGTAGCTGAAACATGGAGTGAAACAGAATCAGAGTCTTCATCCAGCTCATCTGAAGATGAAGAAAAATCAAATGAGAATGACCAATGCTTGATGGCTGTCTATGACTCAAGCAGTGAGTCAGAAAATGCATCTTCATCCAGCTCCAGTGATGATGAGGATGATGAAGAAGAAAAGAATTTCTGCATGATGGCTATCAATGCCTCAGCAAACAACTCAGATGAATCAGAGTCTGACAATGATGCTGATCAGGTAATCTCAAACTTTGATTTTAATTCAATTGAATTCAAAGATGAATTCAAAGTTCTTTGCTTAGATTTAATCAAATCTGAGAAAGAGATAATCTCTCTCAGAAATCAGTTGGCTGAAATGAACCAACTAAGTGAAGAAAATGCTAATCTTAAGAAAGAAATTGCTGCCTCCAGAGAACACATTGTTCTCATTGATAACAAGTTGTCTGAAGCTATGAAATTTGAAGAATCCCTAAATGGGAGAAGTATCAAACTGATGGACATCACAAGCACAGTGAATGCCAGATTAAGTGGCAAACTAGGCTTGGGTGCATCATCAAGTGAGCCACATCTGATTAAGAAGAACATACTTTCTACACCAGTAAAGTTTATTTCCGCCAAGAGCTAGCAAAGAGGTAGTAGAAGTAAATAAAAACATTTCAGGCAAGACTGTTAAGAATAAAGGGATTCAGCAGAATTCGTCGAACGGAGCTCGACGAAATGAATTCACTTCATCGAATGGAGATCGACAAAATCTGAAGACAGAATTTCAGTATAGTTATTATTCGAATGACGCTCGATGAAAGCACTTCACTTTGTCGAACGACAATCGACGAACTCAGCCCAGTTCGTCGAACGGAAAATATACAGAAAATCTGGAGAATTCTTATTCTTCACATACTAAGAATCCTTTCACTAAGTGGATAATTCCTCCAAGGAGATATCATCCGCATGGTTATAAGGATCAGCCTGAGATGTCTTTCATTTCAGATTTTTGTGGAAAAACAAAAGGACCCAAGGTAGCTGGGTCAAAAACAACTAGTTTATTTTGTTGTTGTGCAGGTACAGGGCTATCCAAAGATAAAAGAACAATGGTATTTGAATAGTGGATGTTCAAAGCACATGACAGGAATCAAGGCCAATCTAACAAACTATAAGGCAAAGCATGGACCCAAAGTTATATTTGGAGACTCCAACTGTGGACAAACCAAAGGCTATGGACAGATCAAAGTTGGAGCAGTCACCTTCAAAGAGGTAGGTTATGTCAAGGGTCTGAAGCACAACCTCATCAACATAAGCCAGTTGTGTGATGAAGGTTATCAGGTAACCTTTAACCATTCCTTATGTCTTATTACCAATAATAAAAACATAAATGTATTATCTGGTATTAGACATGGAAACATTTATTTAGTCAATTTTGACTCTGCCAACTCAGATATTTGCTTATTCAATTCTATAAGTAAAACAAATGAATTATGGCATAAAAGGCTTGGACACATTAACCTTAGAACTATATCTAAGCTTTCTAAGGACAATCTTGTTAGAGGACTGCCTTCTGGTTCTTACAAGAAGGAAGGACTCCACAGGGCTTGTCAATTAGGTAAGCAAACTAGAAGTAGTTTTAAATCTTTATCCAAGAGTGATTCACCTAGGATTTTGTACTTACTGCATTTGGATCTTTTTGGACCCACTGTAATACAAAGTCTAGGAGGGAAGCATTACTCTCTAGTTATTGTAGATGACTTCTCAAGATTCACTTGGGTGTTCTTTCTTAGGAACAAGTCCGATACCATCAGTGTTTTGACAGACTTTCTCAGGTCCATCAAGATAGAGTACTATACTCTAGTTGCATTGATCAGAAGTGATCATGGCACTGAGTTTGAATCTCTTCTGATGAGAGAATTCTATGGAAAAGAAGGGATCAGGCAATGTTTCTCTGCTCCTAGAACTCCTCAACAAAATGGGGTAGCTGAAAGGAAAAATAGAACCCTAATTGAATCAACAACTACATTGCTTGCTGATGCTCACTTGCCACTCTCTTTTTGGGCAGAGGCAGTGAACACATCAAATTATGTGTTGAACAGAAGCCTGATACATAAACTTAAGGGCAAAACTCCCTATGAATTACTCAAGAATACAAAGCCTAAGGTTAACTCTTTTAAGATATTTGGATGTAAATGCTATGTGCATAATAATGACAAGAAGTATTTAAGGAAGTTTGAAGCAAAAGCTACTGAAGGCATATTCCTTGGACATTCACTTTCTAGTAAAGCATATAGAGTTTACAACAAATCTACTCTTAAGATAGAAGAGTCCATGCATGTATCTTTTGATGAAACAAACATGTTAATTGAGGAGAGGAATACCACCTCTACCAAAATTACTTTGCAGGTACTAGCTCTGTGTGAAGAGCTCAATGGACTAGATCGACAGAAAGAAGATTCACTACTTCCATCAAATAAAATAATTGAAGACAGTGAAGAAGAGGATAATCCAGATCTTGCTGACAATTCAAATCAAATGACAGCTGATCATATTCCCCAAGTGGATACTAGTGCTGAACCAACTCCAACTGTTGATCACATCACAGTTAGAGATCATCCAATATCTCAAGTCATTGGTGATATTTCAGCAGGTGTTCAAACAAGGCATCAACTACACCAAAATCAGATGCACACTTGTTTCCTATCCCAGATTGAACCTCAATCCATAAAAGATGCAGAACAAGATCCAAATTAGATTCTTTCAATGCAAGAGGAGCTCAATCAATTTGAAAGGAACAAGGTATGGGATTTGGTTCCAAGACCAAAAGGCCATCCAGTTATTGGCACCAAGTGGGTCTTCAGGAACAAGCTAGATGATCAAGGCAACATAGTCAGAAACAAAGCAAGATTGGTAGTCCAAGGATATTCACAGGAAGAAGGAATTGACTATGATCAGACCTTTCCTCCTGTTACAAGACTTGAAGCTATCGGGATTTTTCTGGCCTTTGCTGCATTCAAGAAATTCAAAGTATACCAGATGGATGTGAAGAGTGCATTCTTGAATGGAGACATCAAAGAAGAAGTCTATGTGGAACAACCACCAGGTTTCATCTCTCCCACTCACTCCTCTTATGTATTTAAGCTTAATAAAGCTCTCTATGGTCTCAAGCAAGCTCTCAGAGCATGGTATGAGACCTTAGCTAATTTTCTTTTGGAGAACAATTTCTGTAGAGGCATAGTTGATAAAACCCTATTTTTCAGGATACATAAAAATCAAACTTTACTAGTTCAAATATATGTAGATGATATCATATTTGGCTATACTAATTCAAATCTATGCAAAAGGTTTTCTGACCTGATGCAATCTAAATTTGAAATGAGTAGTATGGGTGAGTTATCTTACTTCCTTGGTCTTCAAGTGAAGCAAACTCTAAATGGCATATTCATATTACAATCCAAGTATGCTAAGGAATTAGTGAAAAGGTTTGGTATGTCTGATGCTTCCACCATGAAAACACCCATGCCCTCAAATGCTGTTGTAGACAATGATGAATCAGGGAAACCTATTGATTAGAAAATATATAGAGCAATTGTTGGCTCATTACTTTATTTAACAACAAGTAGGCCTGATATAATGTTTGCTACTTGTATTTGTGCTAGGTTCTAAGTTAATCCCAAAGAATCTCACCTAATTTTATTAAAAAGAATTTTGAGATATATCAAGGGTTGTCTAAATCTAGGACTCTGGTATCCAACAACTTCAGAATTTGAATTAACTGGATTCTCAGATTCTGATTATGCTGGATGCAGAGTAGACAGGAAAAGCACATCAGGAACTTGTCAGTTTCTTGATGATAAGCTTGTGTCTTGGTTTTGTAAGAAACAAACATCTGTGTCTACATCAACAGCTAAAGCTGAATACATAGCTGCAGGCAGTTGCTGCTCATAGAAATTGTGGATACAAAATCAGCTCCTAGACTATGGTATCAATCTAAATAATTCAATTATATTTTGTGATAATACTAGTGCAATATCTATAGCACAAAATCCAGTTCTCCATAGTAGGACTAAACACATAGAAATTAGGTACCACTTTATCAGAGATAATGTGGATAAAAATAAAATTTGCCTACAATTCATTTCTACTGATTTGCAAAGGGCTGATATTTTCACCAAACCCTTGGATGAAAAGAAACATATCTTCTTTATAAATCGGCTAGGCATGATAGATGGAGATTCAATCAATTGAAAAAAATTAAATTTTCAACTTATCCCATTTTTTCATCGAACTGAGATCGACGAAATCTAGTCGTTCGTCGAACGGAGATCGACGAAGTCATCTAGATCGTCGAACTAAGATCGACGAAAATTTATTTTTCGTCGAACCCAGTTTTAATGAAGCCCCTTTTGTTTCTGAATCTGTCATTATAATCAAATCTCTTACTTTATTTTAACTGTATGCCTACATAAATTGGTTCTCTTCCAGTTCCTTTGCACTTGATCTCTATTTTATTTTGCAGGAACATTAGCAATATTTCTTCAAAAAGATTGCATCCTTCCCTACCTCCTCATATGTCCCTTCTTCTAGGGGCCTAAATTCAGGCCTCCCCGAAACTAGGCAGGGGGAGAAGTTCTATGAAGAAGCTCCATATGATGCAGTTTTTGCTCAGGGGGAGATGTTCTATGAACTAGGCATGGGGAGAAAGCTGAAGAAGCTCCAGTCTCAGGGGGAGATGCTCTCAGGGGGAGATATTTTATGAAGAAGCTCAAAGTTTCAAAGGGAGATGCTGTATGAGTGAGTTATAAAAGTTTTTCACTTATTTTTATAGCGGAATTAAAATAGTGATACTTATATGTGTATTGAGTGAGTTATAAAAACAAACACAAAGAGAGCTCACATCACAATACAGAAAAATAAACAAGAACACAGAGGACACAAGAATTTTATAGTAGTTCCCCAATAAACCTGGGTACGTCTACTCTTCTACCACCCTTGGTAGGATTCCACTAGGTTTTTGATCAGGTGCCTTATCACCAATGGGGTTTTGATCAGGTGCCCAAAACACCAAGTGAGCTTTTGATCAGGTGCTCTAACCAAACTACATGTTTTTGTTCAGGTGCCCTGCCACCAAGGGGTTAACTTTTGAAGGGAGTTATAACCCTGTACAAGATGGGATAAGAAGGGTTTAGATGTTCTTCTCTGTCAATAATCAGAGAGAAGACTCTAGTGGAATGATGATGTAAAGCTCCCCCTGTCTGATTGAAATTTGTTGACAGTTGAGAATGGAGCTTTCTCTTGAAAGTTGATCTCTTCCTGTATCTTCCTGATAGCTGATAAATCTGAGATACAAAATGTTTCTCAGATTGTTTGTTGCTCTTTTGAAGATCTGAACTTGTAGCAGAGATCTGAGATAAGAATTTTAATGTGTTCTCAGAGATTGAGGTGCTGCTTGAGGAAGATGATGATCTGAAAGCTTTTTTTGTATTTTTTCTTTCTTCTTCCTCACGACTGTATTCCTCTTCCTCTTTCTTTTTTTTGTACAGTTATTCTGTGATGTCGTAAAATACTGTCTATCTTCTTCCTTTTTCTTTTGATAATATATCTCTGATAGATTTGAAATTCAAATCCCTTGATTTAAGGAATAAAATATTCTGAAAGATATATCCTGGGAACTGCAAATCTGACACGCTTAATTTCTTTTTCTTTTCCATGAAAGTGTCCTTTTCCAAAGAAATTTCAACGGCTATTTTTGAAATAGGAGAATAATAAAAGGAAATATAATATCCTGACTTATCTAGAAGAAATAGAGCTGTTGCTGAAAGATCTGAGTTCAGAGAATAATATAACTGATCTTCTGAAATAAATCTGCTGAAGAGAAATTTTCGTCGATCTGAACAAATTTCGTCGAACACAATGCTGAGTTCGTCGACCTCAACTGAATCTGGCTGGAAGAATTGAATTAGTCGGTCTGAATGATATTTTGTCGAACGCAAAGATTTGGCAAATTCATCGACCGCTGAACTGAGCAAATTCGTCGACCGCTGAGACTGAATAAAACCATCGACCGCTGAGACTGAATAAAATCATCGACCGCTGAGACTGAAAGGTTCGTCGACCGCTGAGAGTATTTCATCGAACGCAGAGAGGAGTTCGTCGAACACATAATGAGTTCGTTGAACGCAGAACCTTGGCAAGTTTGTCGAACGCAGGAGCATGCATTTGTCGAAAGCAGGATGGAGTATGGAGCTCGTCGAACGCATACAACTTATCTTTTCCTTAGTTCTAACAGCCTAAAACCTTGACCCTTAAGACTATACATTGGGGTCAACTTGATCTTAGTAAACAGATAGTGAGCCTAGCGCAAATCAGTAATTGGGTTGTTCCAACAATCTCCCCCTATTTGGGTTAGGACATTATTTGACAAAAAATGAATAATAAAACAAACAAAACACAAAGTATATATATCCGACAGATTATAAACATTTCAGCAGATATATAAGAAATATGATACTATGAGTTTAGAAACATTCCATTTTAAAACAGAAATAATAATAACAAACAATCAGAACCTTTTGTTTTTCTGAATTCTTGCTTTCTGACTTTCTGAATTCTGATATTGTTTTTTTTCTGAGTTTTGGGTTTGATTAACTGAGCTATAGTAATAACTGATTATCTAAATCTATATATGTTGCTTCTTCTATATCAAAAGTTGTATCTGAATTTGCATTAAGCAGCTTTCTGAATTTGTTGATTTGAATTGAATCTGCTCTAACTCTAACCAAATTATTTCTTAATCTGCATTTGAATCTGCTATATCTGAATCTAAAACAAAACTAAAACTGCAAACTGCTGTGAACTTTATCAAGAACTGAAAACTATCATAAAGAGGCTTCTTCATCAACTGAATGATTTTTCTTTTTCATACATCATCTCCCTTTGAAACTTTGAGCTTCTTCATAAATAAAATAGATATCAAGTGCAAAGGAACTGGAAGAGAAGCAATTTCTGTAGGCATACAGTTAAAATGAAGTAAAAGATTTAATTATAATGACAGATTCAGAAATAAAAGGGGCTTCATCAAAACTGGGTTCGACAAAAAATAAATTTTCGTCGATCTTAGTTCAACGATCTAGATGACTTCGTCGATCTCCGTTCGACGAACGACTAGATTTCGTCGATCTCAATTGGTGTTTTGGGCACCTGATCAAAACCCCATTGGTGATAGGGCACCTGATCAAAAACCTAGTGGAATCCTACCAAGGGTGGTCGAAGAGTAGACGTACCCAGGTTTATTGGGGAACTACTATAAAATCCTTGTGTCCTCTGTGTTCTTGTTTATTTTTCTGTATTGTGCTGTGTGCTTTCTTTGTGTTTGTTTTTATAACTCACTCAATACATATATAAGTATCACTATTTTAATTCCGCTATAAAAATAAGTGAAAAACTTTTAATACTCTATTCACCCCCCTCTAGAGTAAATCTAAGATCTAACCTCACTTTCATCATATTCATCTTGCTTTTGGATTTTGCTTGATATTGAGAATTTATGTTTTGAGAGTTTTCCTTTATGTTTTTCTTGAGCGAGTTGATTTTAGTTTCTAATTTATAATTCTTAACTTTAAGATTATGTCTTGCTTTATTATAAGCAATTGTGCTATTTTTAAGAGTGGTGATAGTGGAGTCAATGTGAGTTTGATAGTCATTTCTTAATTCCTCAAATGTTTTATCCATCTCTTTGATTTCAGTTTTATAATTTTGGCATGTAGCACAATTATTTTTTAAAGATGAATTTTCTAAAGACAATTTTTCATTATGTTCTTTTACAAAAATAAGTTCCTTTTCAAGTTCCATGTATTTTTCTTTAATATCATTATAATCAAAACAAGGTATAGAGTTTTCAAATGAAGAGCATGATGGAGATTCAAACACATCATTTTTGGAATATACATTCTCATTTGCTTTCAAAGTTTTATTTTCTAAATGTAGTTTTGCATTATCCTTTTTTAATTTCTTAATCTTACGTTTAGTAGTTTATAGCAATTGTAATGTAGAAATAGAATTACACACAATAAGAGATTTTGATTTCCTTACAGCGCTTGTGGATGAGGCGAGATTTGAACATATAGTTTCTTTGTCATCTTCATCTTCCTCTTCCAAACAGGAGTTTCCATCATCCCTTCTGCTTGATATGCATTCCATGGATCCATCATGTGAGGAGTTTTCTTGAATACTTGTGCAGGCTTGCATATTTTCCGGTTCTTGTGATTGTTCCACACCTATAGAAGGAGAATCATAAGTTCTTTCAAGGAAATTTCAAATCTCATATGCGGTAGGTAAAGTATAAATAAGTTTGAAAATATTTTGATCTAACGCACAAAATAAACTATTTATAGATTTTGCATTTAAAATAATTTCGTTTGTAGTTAGTACGCTAGGTGGCTTTTCAATAGTATTATTCCAAACTTTTTCATCTAAGGCTTTAAGAGAATTTTTCATTAATATTTCCCACCATTTATAATTTTTGCCCATAAATAAAGGTGGTGATAATAATTTTTCATTTATATTAAAATTTACCCACTAGTAGAAGCGAAATCATGATCAAGAGACGCCATTATTCCCGGTGGTGAAACCATTTTGGAATAACCTATCTCTAATACCACTTGTTGGATCTTGTGGCGCCCTTAGAGGGGGGGGGGGGGGGGGGGGGGGGAGGGGGTGAATAAAGGTTTTAGAAAACTTTAGATTTTTATAGAAAACTTTTGATATTTTATTATACGTAAAATAAATCAAAAGTAAAGAGATAGAAATTAGAAATGAAATCAATTTTATTAAACAAGAAAAGACATGATTATCATTTATAAAATTGATTACAAAATCTGATTTCTATGACACTAGAAATCGAAGGCGAAATATGAAATATTCTTTTCATTTTATATACCGACTCTTCTCACTAAGAACCGATTGGCTTTAGCCGATCTCTCCCCAGTTACGGCCTCAAGCCGCTCAAGCCTTTCTATCCCCAGAAAGGCCTTGAGAACCCCCTAGATCTACTCCCTAGACCTAGTCGCCAACACGAGGCGAATTTCTCCCTAAGTCCTACCCAGACCTAGTCGCCAACCCGAGGCGAATTCACAAACCGTTTACAAAGATAAATATAAAATACAAGATACACATAAAAACTCCCTATGAGGTAATCTGAAGGAGACGACAAAGAATCGTTGAAGATCGTTGAAGTCCAAGCGTGCGTTCTTCGCATTGAGTTAGCTTGTTGATCTAAGCCTCATTTGATTCCACCTTTTGAAATTGAGTGGGAGATGATGGTCTGGAAAATACGACCCTCTCAGAGTTTCTGAAGTGCTGGAATATGGCTCTCTTCAATCAGTAGTTAGAGAAGATGAAATCCACCTATTTATAGGAATGGATGCTAACGACGGTGTTAAGGCTAACGCCTGGCGTTGACCCAGTATAGAATTGTTTTGATGGATCAGATCTTCAAAAACAGGAATGAGATTATGCACTTTAGAAAGCATTCATTTTAGGCAACCCTGATGCTGGTGTTGAGGCTAACACTGGCGTTATGTCAGATCATTCCTAAA
Source organism: Dactylorhiza incarnata (assembly GCA_033032865.1). NCBI lineage: Eukaryota > Viridiplantae > Streptophyta > Magnoliopsida > Asparagales > Orchidaceae > Dactylorhiza > Dactylorhiza incarnata. The sequence goes on along the minus strand of JAWHQI010000175.1, from coordinate 2,350,714 downwards.
GAGCTCTTGCAATCACGGCTGCTTCTCTTCTTGCCATAATCATCATGATGGGAACGTTAGTCAACACCCAGCGTTAAGTCCTAATGCTTGGCGTTAGACCACCTTCCTCTTTTCATTTTATGAGCAGGTCCAAACCAATTAAGCAGCAACCTAGTGTCATATCTGTTCAAACCTGTATGCTAAAAACACAATGGCAAACAAGATCAAATACAAGTAGGATTTGTTATTCTCAAATCAAAGGGATGCGGAAAACCATGTTCCAAAAAAATTGCTTATGATATTTGAAATTTATTAGAACTAACTCATGAAGGTACTTTGCAGGTCAAGGATTCAAAGCTTTCTTAGGTTGAATCTGAATATGAGAAATTTCAGATAGACATTGATGAAGACGTGGACACCATGTACACAAGGTTCACCATGATCGTGAATGCTTCAAGAGCCATCAAATTTTTTTTTTCAAAGGTGACAACCATCACAGAATCACATGATCTTAGGCGGCTCCAAATTGAGATTCTCTTTGGGAATCGTAAAACCCATGAGGTAGAACTCAAAATCCAACATGAAGAATACAACAAAGAGCCAAAGAAGAAGGATTTGGTGCTGAAATCAAAGAAGGATACCAACAATGATGAAGAAGATGATAAGGAGAGTCTCTTTGCTATGAACATTAAAAATTTATGAGAAATCTGAAAAGTAGAAACATCTTCTAAAAATACTTTAATAAAGACGCTACCAAGAGGGGATCGTGGTCTAAGAAGGCCAGGGCTAGCAACGACGATGACAAGGAGGAGATGCCACTACTAGAGTGCTTTCAATGTTGGAAGCCTGGACATATTAGGAGCAAGTGCCCAAAATATCTGAAGGAGGACAAAGAAAAGAGGCACCAATAGAAGGACAAGAAGTGTTGAAGGCGGCTACATGGGATAACTCTACCTGTGAGGAGTCAAGCGCCTCGGGATTAAGAGATAGTGAAGAGGTGAATACGTGACTCATGGGAAAGGACCACTCTCCTTTCGATGATGAAAGCAGTATCGAAAGCGACACTGATGTAACTCCTCCCTCCTATGATGATCTTTATTCTAAATATATGAAAACATGTAAATATTTTGAGAAAAACTTCAAAGATCATGATCTCCTAAAAATTGAAAACAATTTTTTACTAAAAGAGAATAAAAAATTATCAAAGGAATTGATTAGTTGTGGGAAAGAAAAGATGACTTGCTAAGAGTGTAATCATACCTTGGCAAGAATCAAAGCTTTAGAAGAACCTCTCTCTAAGACCTCCTCAAATAATGAAACTCTCATTAATGAGAGGAGGGACTTAGAAAGCAAACTGAAATCTCATCTTTCTCAAATCGAAAATGGCAAAAAGATGTTTGTGAATAGATGTGTTATACTTGTAACTGAAAACACCTCTCTTAAAGCTCGAACCCATGACCTAATTGTTGCAATTGAAAAATTTTGTGTTAGTAAAAAAATCTCTGGATATGATTTTGGCCAACCAATATCATGAAAGTGGAAAATCTGGATTTGGATATAACTCTGTGGATTATCGCCAGACAGTAATGAATACCACCGGCGGTAGCTGAAATCAAGCAAAAACATCAACTCAAATAAAAAATTCAACACTTTTTATGTTGGTTCTTTATCTTCCATCAAGAGTCCACCCAGAAATCCTAAAGTGGTTTCAACCCATTTTCTTTTATGTGCCAAATGCCACATCTTTGGACACACTTCTGACTCTTGTAGGAAGAAGGGGCATAGTACCATAAAGCAAATTTGGGTACTTAAGGTTTCCACCTATACTATTGGGTTTGGGGGGACCTATTGGGTATCCGTATCTTTACGTCCTACTTCTTTATAGGTTTTTGGCTGGCTAAGGACAAATGAAACATGTGATACTTAGACTATGGATGCTCCAAGCACATGACAGATAACAAAGCAAAGTTCTTTAGCCTTGAGAAAAAGAAAGGAGGGTTGGTGAAATTTAGTAATAATAGCAAAGGAAGAATCATGGGCGTTGGTACAGTGGGCGACAAATCATTTTCTATTTCTAAGGTCTTATTTGTGGATAGCTTAAAACATAACTTGATTTCAATTAGTCAATTGTGTGATAAAGGATAAAATGTCTTATTTCAATCACCTACTAATCTTTGTAAAATCATAGATGCTAAAACTAATGAAATTATACTCATTGCACCTAAATCACATACTGTTTATAGTATTGCATTCAATGATCTTTCTCAATCATCAAAGAAATGCTTAGTTGGTAAATATGAAGAATTAGAACTTTGGCATAAGAAACATATCACTATGACACCAAGATAATCTTAAAATTATCAAAAGATAAATTAATTAGAGAACTACCAACACTTAATGGTAATTTATCTTCACTTTGTACACCATGCCAAAAGGGAAAGTTAAATTAATCTTCTTTTAAAAGCGAAATTGAAATTTTTACCACTAGACCACTTCAATTGATTCATATGGATCTCTTTGGTACCGTTAGCGCTTCTAGTCTAAGTGGAAGAAAATATACATTGTATTAATTGGTGATTTTTTTTAGATTTATTGGACTACTTTTCTTACCTCTAAATCTAATGCTTTTTTGAATTCTCTAAATTACGCAAACATATTCAAAATGAACTTGATTTGAAAATAAATTACATACGCTCAGATCATGAAGGTGAATTTGAAAACAATTTTTTTCTTTTTTGAATGTTTAGGTATTAAACATGAATTTTCGGCTTCACGCATACCACAACAAATGGTGCAGTGGAGAGGAAAAATAGAACCCTTCAAGAATTAGCACACACTATGCTTTCTGAATATGGGTTGCCTAAACATTTTTGGGCCGAAGCCATTAGCACTGCATGCTATGTTATCAATCAATTTATGCTTAACCCAACTTTAAAACTAACTCTGTATGAACTTTATTTTCAAAAGAAGCATAATGTATCTTATTTTCGTGTCTTTGGATGTAAATGTTTTCTCTTAAACACTAAAGATAACTTAAGAAAATTTGATGAAGGAATTTTCATTAGATATTCATCACCTAGTATAATAAAAAGACAAAAATAGCTGAAGAATCCATTCATGTTAGGTTTGTTGAGTTTGTCTCTTGTGTAAATTCTAGTGGCAATACCGGAAATGAAGAGGAGCCTACTTCTATCATGGAGCATGTGGATGATGAGCCTCATATTATTGTGGCAGGGAAAGAAGAAGAAGAACATGAGTCGTACATGTCGCATAGTGTGCTATAATTTAAAAAGGATTATCCATGGGAGCTTGTAATTGGAGAACCTTCAAAATGGGTAACTACATGTTCTTACTTGCATGAATCGTTTTCAAACCTATGCTTTATTTTTGTAATTGAACCTAAGATGTTTCAACAATTTTAAATGATGAATCTTAGTTTATGACTATGAATGCCGAACTTAATCAATTTGAACAAATTAAGGTTTAGAATCTAGTAGAGCGACCATCTAATCAACTGGTAGTAGGAGCGAAATGAGTTTTTAAAAATAAATTAAATGGTGAGTCTATAATAACTAGGAATAAGGTTAGACTAGTGACACAAGGTTATTCCTTAATTGAGGGGGGTAGATTTTGAAGAAACTTTTGCACCTATTGCTTGCTTAGAATCTATTTGAATCTTTCTTGCATTTGCGAGATTTTAACGATTTAAATTATTTCAAATGAATGCAAAGAGTGTTTTTTCTAAACTTGATAATTAAAGAAGAAGTTTATGTTAAACAACCCCCCGGTTTCAAAATAATAAATTTGCAAACCATGTTTATAAATTAGAAAAAGCAATTTATGGATTAAAACAAGCGTCTTGTGCTTGGTATGATAGATTGACTTCTTTTTTGTTAAAACACAATTATATTATGGGTAGTGCTGACTTCACACTTTTCATTAAACATTCAAATGATGGTTTTATTATATTACAAATTTATGTAGATGATATTATTTTTGGAGCCACAAATGAAGAGTAGTCTAATGAAGTAGTTAAAGTGATGCAATATGAATTTGAAATGAGCTTAGTAGGAGAACACTTATTTCTTGGATTTCAAATTACTTAACATCATGATGCAATCTTTATTTGTGAAAGTAAACATGTTCATAATATACTCAAATGATTTGGATTTGAAAACTTTAAGCAAGCTAGTACACCAATGAGTGCATCACTAAAACTAAGAAAAGATGAAGCCAAAGTTTTAATTTGTTGGGAAAACCCCTTGTGATTTATCTAACAAATTATTTTAAAGTGATTTCATAAACTACGATGTATTACCCATATTGTATAGAGAGGGTAATCTGGTCATTAGATGTCTTAGGATATCACATTCACTTAGAGTGTCAAGACCAGGTCTAAGAGAAGCACAAATTCAGTTGAGTTAAAACTTACATCGAATAGAAGTCAATGCAACTTCGACTAAAAGTCGACACAACTCTTACTGAAAGTCGAAGTAACTCAGACTGATTGTCAATGTATTAAGTGAAGTCGACGCAACATCAAAATGAACTCGACGCAGAAGGAAGAGCCTGTCGAAGCCATCTTAGAAGTCGACGTAACTTCGACGCAGAAAATGAAGTTCAAGTCCAAGTCTTCAACTCGACGAATACATCGATAAGTACTCGACGTAATGTCGACATCTAAGTTCAGCCAGAGCTAAGAAGGAATTCGAAGTTGCTTCTATAAGAACTCAGAGGTGCGTCGATATGAAAAATAATGAAGTCGACGCAGCGTCGAATACAAATAAAAATAGTATGTTTTCTGCTGTCCTTTCTGATCCTTCTACAAAGTCTTTCAAAGATGAAATTTGAATTACAACGACGCGTTTATTGCCTAGAATGGAATGGTGTATTTCAGAAGAATAACAAAAACATTCTTGGAAGTTATTCAAATCAGATGGACGGGTCGGGAAACATAAATAGAATTAAATACTAAATGTCCAATGGATATTCCTTAGCAGGACAAAACAGAAGTGGAAAGAAAATTAAATAGTATTCGACAGAGAATAAGTATTCAGAAGCAGGAAGAGAAACACAACCATCTTTTCATTACTCAGTCTTCTTCTTCTTCTTCCTCAAGCTCTCAGTGAGAAATTGAAGAACTTCTATGTACATATATAGAAGGCTGTTGCTTCTTCTTCTTCTTCATACAACAACAAGCAAACAATAGTACAGAGATCAAAAGGATCAAAAACTCATAACACTTGCATTCATCACTATCATAAGCAAGGGTTCATCTTATACAGATCCTGAAGAATATCAAAAGCTCACAACTGCTGAAGGACTTATACAGCAGAATTATATTCTTCTTCTTCCTCTTCTTTTCTGTGTTCTTACTGTTTAACTAATAAAGAGTCCTAAGAATCCCCCTTCAAAGGATTCAGTTGGTTCTAAGAGTATCCTTATCAAAAGACTCAGTGATTCTAAGTGTCTCCTTGTTAAAAGACTCATTGGTTCTAAGAGTTTCCTTAGAAAAGACTCAGTTGTTCTGAGAGTCTCCTTATCAAAAGACTCAGACACATTTAGTGCAATCCTACTAGGGTGGTAGAAGAGTGGACTACCCACATTTTGGGGAACCACTATAAAATTTTCCATGCTTCTGTGTTTGCTTTGCTGTGATGTTCCATAACTTATTTCTATTTTCTGTAATCATATTATTCTGTGCTGGTATTGCTGAATGCATAGTTGTTAGAATAGTTTTATTGTGTGTGCATATTTAGTGTAAAGGTTTTAAAACTCTATTCACCCCCTCTCTAGAGAATACCCAGAGGCACACTATGCACTTTCAATTGGTATCAGAGGGAGGTTGATCATTAATGGTTAACACCTTGATCAAAAGATCTCCTCACTCTTATTTCTTTATTTAAAATTATCTAAAACTATTTTATAATGAAAAATGAGTACTAAGGACTATGCATCAACAAGATCACTAGTGTGTAACTTGAATAAGTTTATACTCTGGAAGGCCAGAATAAAGCTCTATATGAACTCCATTGATTAAGACATCTTTGATGTCATTATCTCTGGTCCCCTAACACCATACAGGAAAGATGACAGAGGATCTGCAACACAGGAAGTTATGCCATGGGTTGAATGGATAGATGTTGAAAAGAAGCAGAAGGCATGTGATGCCAAGGCTATGAACATTACGGTCTCTACCATATCAGATGATATTTTCCAAAAAGTAGCAGACTGCCAATCAACAAAAGATATATGAGAATCCCTCTCTAGACTAGTAGAAGGAAGCTATGATGAAAGAAAGGACAGAAAGTCCCTTCTTATATCCCAGTATGAGAACTTTCAAAAGAAAGCTGCGGAAAGTGTTGCTGAAATGTATGACAGATTCAGTACTATAATAAATGAACTAAAAGGTCTGGACAAGGAGATATCCTTGACAGAAATCAATGATAAGATCCTCATGTGCTTCCTAGCTCATGAGAATCAAGGATTTGGGCCATCAGAGAGTCCAGATGCCATAAAGAGATCTCTACTGATGCTTTGCTAGGAAGCTCAAATCTTATGAGATGCTATTGAAGAGTAGGGATGAAATAGAGGCTAAGGAGACAGTCTCAACTCCCATCCAAAGGATTTTTGCCATGAAGGTTGCTGAAGGAGAACCCTCCACTCCTGAAGATGAGATGTTCAGTCTCTTAGCAAGGTGATTCAAAAAGTGGGTCAAGACAGAAGACTCAAGAAGAAAAGAGTGGAGCTCAAAACCATATTTGATAAAACTCCAAAGAAGGAACTAATCTGCTTTTCCTGCAAAAATCTAGGGCACATAGCTCCTGAGTGTCCACAAGAACAAAGGGACAAGAGCAGCAACAAAGAGGAGAAGAAGAAGAAGCCTTTCAGGAAGAAAGACAATAAGAAAGGTAAAGGTTTCATTGCTGAAACCTGGAGTGAATCTGAAGCAGAGTTAAGTTCCTCTTAATCAGAATGTAATGAAGAAGCTGCTGAAGCTGTCTGCCTAATGGCATTAGGAATCTCCTCAGATGATGAAGGAGACCAGGTAAGTCTTTTTGAAAACTTTGACTTTGATTCAGAAGATTTTAAAATTTGCTTTAAAAATTTTTGTAATGACTATCTTAAGGTTCAAAAAGAAATAGAAACAGTTAGGGAAGAATTAGAAAACTTTAAGAAAGATGATCTATACTCTGTAAATCAGGATTTAAGAAATCAAATTCATAATAAGGAATCATAACTAACTGAAGTAACAAATGAAAACTCAAAGCTAAAATAAAAGCTAACCAAGGCAAAAGCCTTTGAGGACTCACTCAATAGGAGGAGTCAAAAGCTCAAGGATATTACACAAAATCTCTCTAAGAGATTTAAGCACCTAGGTCTGGGAGCAGACCCATCCACTAGCACAGAAGTCCCTAGTAGACATGCCTGGAAAAATCCAGTTAGATTTGTTAGACCTAGTGACTATCAAATAAATGAGAGTAGTGTAGCCTTTAAAGAACAGAACAATAATAATCCTGATAAAATCACTACATTTCATATAACAAATTTTAATAGTAAAAAGGGAAATGTTAAGAAAATTAATCCAGACAAACCTATAACTTTGAATCAAAATGGTAAAATCAAAAGTAGAATCATAAGACATTCTGCAGGTCTATTATACGTAGATTCATTCTATGCTCATTTTCAGTACCAAGATAATAAGTAAAGGTTTGGTAAACCAATCCTCTGCCATCCAAAAAGATACCATGAGAGACCATTCTATTCTTTCATATCTATTTATAATGGTAAAAGCAAAGGGCCCAAGGTAAACTGGGTACCTTCTAATGTTTAAGTTACTTGTGCAGGAAGACGTAGAGTTCTTTCTCTCAAAGAGAGTGAAGGGAAAAGAAAGAACTAAATGATCAATAATGAACAACTTATACTTAAAGGGAGTGATCTCTACTCTAAAATCCTTTGTTGATTTTATAGTTCATAAAAAATAATATTATAAATACTATTCTTAATAAAAATCATTGCTGGAAAAAATATCAAGAATTCCTATGAAAATAGAACATGATATTTAGAGTTGCGTCGAATAGAATTTGACGTACCGTCTAATTCTACTCGACGCCAGCTTCAAGAGCCATCTGAATCAGATAATTCGAATAGCATTCGACACAATGTCGATTTCATATCGACGCATACGTCGAAGTAATAGTTGCTCTACAAATTCGAAGGTGCGTCAAATTATAATCGAAACAACGTCGACATTACAAGCACATACAGTTTCACTTATAGAAGCTGCTTTGACACATTTTGGCGCACTAAATATTAATCCATGTCGATGGTGCTCCGAATACAACCCTAAGTTGCGATGAATCGTATTCTTTTAAGCAACATAGGCGTCGAATTAATTGCGCTTTCGAATTCTCTTCTCCTTCCTCTAGTGCTTTCCTCTTCTCTAGTTCTCTCGTGTTCTTACCTCTCTCTCTCTCTCTTTTCTCTCTGCAGGTACTTCACCATAGAATCAATGGCTCTTCCTAAGATCTACTCTGGCTTCGATGTTGATGTGGATTCATTCAATATAGCTTCTGATAACTTCAAGGCCATTCTTGGGTTATTTCATACTGCTGGGTTGACACAGTTGATCTCAATTAGGTGCAAGATCCTTGATGTTGAACTGACAGAGTTTAAAAACAATCTTCACATAGGAGATGATGGATCCCTCAATGGGAGAATCTCTGGGACCGACGTAAATATTACAGAGGAAATGTTAAGTCAAACATTGACCTTGCAGCCGATAGTGATCCAGATGAATTGACAGGGGAAGAGACCAGTAAGGCTTTACAGATCATGCAGTTCAGGAAGGAAAAGCCAATAAACCTGAAGAAGAATGATGTGGCAGAGGAGTATAGATTTCTGGCTAATATAGTGGGGAAGGTGCTGCTATGCAAGATATCTGCTCAAGATGCCATCCCCAAGCAGTAGCTCCAGATAATGGGAATCCTGGTTCTGAATAGGAAAATCAACTGGGGAAAATGTCTTTTGAAGTTAATTAGCCATAAGTACTTTCACAAAGAGAATGCTTACATGAGAATCATGAGCCAGGTAATGTTCCACCATTATCCAATGGCGTGGAAGTCTAAAGGAGTGCATATTCCTCCAAAAAAGAGAATGAACATTAGAATCTTCTCTAAGTGGACCAGGAAGATTCTAAAGCCTGGTTAAGCTGCATCTTAACCTCCTCTTCTAGTTTTATAGGATACATAGACAATTCTACTAGATTCTCTAGCACAGGACACTCCAGCAACCCAACAAGATATCATCCCAGATGATATGACTGCTCAAGACTTCCAGTCCATCCCATCTACTACAGTTCCAAAACCTACACCACAGATTTCCCTCCAACCATAACAAAAACAAACATCCATCACCATTCCTACAAAAAATCAACCAGATATCCATTCCGCATCTCTACAACAATCACCAATCCACCAAAACTTCCAAGACTTCAATAAGGATTCCACTGCAATTCCTTCAGTCATCTTATCCACACCTATTCTTCCTCCACCTCCTGCCTCTATCTCACATTCTACTCCTTCCTTTGATATTGAAAAAATAATTTCAAAAGCAGTAGGACTAGATACTGGAACCTTTGCTGATCTACTACTGACTCAAGCCAGAAAGTTTAATAAGAAGTAATCCCAAATGGAGACAAAGTTGCAAAGATAAAAAGAGTCCCTCCTGGCACTCAAATCAGTTGTATCCTCCTCCATGATAACTAAAGAATTCTTAACCTCCCTTGTCAGTATGGTTCAGAAGGGGGAGAAGATCTAGAAGGAGGAGATGCCTTATCTAAAAAAGAGTGGCCAGGAGAAGGATAAGACTGCTGAAGTTTCTTACCCTAACCACCCTAATAAGCTTACTGTATTTAAAACAACAATTCCAGATGTTCTCTTAGAGGATGCACATATCTAGGGGGAGCCTCTTGCAACTGCTGAAGAAAATCTACAACAAATTCAGGAGGACCTTCCTACAATAGCTCTGGAAGAGCTTCCTACACAAACTCAGGAGGAGATGCTTCCATCAACTCAGGGGGAGCTCCTAGAAGATGATCAACCCTTGGATGAGGTATCAAAGATTGCTAAGGAGGCTGCTCTGGCTGTTGAAAAGAAAGCACAATCTCAAGGGGAACCTCCCAAAGAGGATCATACTCATCAAGAAACTAGCAAGACTGCTGAAGAAGAAGATGAGTCACTGGTGTTTGCACAAAGAAAGGTAACACACCATTTTTTCTCAAGGAAGAGGAAAAATCCTCCAAAGGAGTAGAACATTACAGGTGAACAATCTCTATTATATTATCTCAGTAAAATACTTGAAGATATAGCTATGAAAGACAATCTTATCAATTGCAAATTGGTCATGTTGATATATGCATCTGTGCAACGTTGTCATTTTATGTTTATTGTATATGTGTTTGTACTGTGCTTTTATTCAACTGAATGTTTGAAATCACTTACACAAATTGTAAAATTTGTTAAGATAAATATGGGGAGATTATTGGTAAAAACCCTTGTGATTTATCTAGCAAATTATTTTAAAGTAATTTTATAAAATAGGATGTATTACCCATATTGTATAAAGAGGGTAATATGGTCATTAAATGTCCTAGGATATCACATTCACTTAGAGTGTCAAGACCAGGTCAAAGAGAAGCACAAATTCAGTTGAGTTAAAACTTGCGTCGACTAGAAGTCGGCGCAATTTCACTAGAAGTCGATGCAACTCTAACTGAAAGTCGAAGTAACTCAGACTGATTGTCAAAGTACCAAGTGAAGTTGACGCAACATCAAAATGAACTTGACACAGAAGGAAGAGCCTGTTGAAGCCATCTTAGAATTCGACGTAACTTCGACTTCAATTTGATGCAAAAGATGAAGTTCAAGTCCAAGTCTTCAACTCAATGGATACGTCAATAAGTACTCGACGCAACGTCGACATTTGAGTTTATCCAGATCTACGAAGGAATTCGAAGCCACTTCTATAAGAACTCAGAGGTGCGTCGATTTGAAAAATAATAAAGTCGACGCAGCATCGAATATAGACATAAATAATATGTTTTCTGTTGTCCTTTCTGATCCTTCTACAAATTCATTCAAAGATGAAATTTGAATAACAACGGCTCGTTTATTACCACGAATGGAATGGAGTATTTCAGAAGAATAACAAAAACATTCTTGGAAGTTATTCAAATTAGAAGGATGGGTCAGGAAACATAAATAGAATGATATACTAAATGTCCAATGGATATTCCTTAACAGGACATAACAGAAGTGGAAAGAAAATCAAATAGTATTTGACAGAGAATAAGTATTCAGAAGCAAGAAGAGAAACACAACCATCTTTTCATTAACCTTTCTTCTTCTTCCTCAAGCTCTCATAGAGAAACTAAAGAACTTCTCTGTACAGATACACAAGGCTGCTTCTTCTTCTTCTTCTTCTTCTTCATATAACATCAAGCAAACAATAATACAGAGATCACAAGGATCAAAAGCTCATAACCCTTGCATTCATCACTATCATAAGCAGGGGTTCATCTTATACAGATTTTAAAGAATATCAAAAGCTCACAACTGCTAATGGACTTATACAATAGAATCATATTCTTCTTCTTCCTCTTCTTTTCTCCGTTCTTACTGTGTAACTAACAAAAAGTCCTAAGAATCCCTATTCAAGGGATTCAGTTGGTTCTAAGAGTCTCCTTATCAAAAGACTCAGTGGTTCTAAGAGTCTCCTTGTCAAAAGGCTCAGTGGTTCAAAGAGTCTCCTTAGCAAAAGACTCATTGGTTATGAGAGTCTCCTTATCAAATGACTCAGACACATTTAGTGCAATTCTACCAGGGTGGTAGAAGAGTGGACTACCCACATTTTGGGGAACCACTATAAAATTTTCCGTGTCTTCTGTGTTTGCTTTTCTATGTTGTCCCCTTACTTATTTCTGTTTTCTGTAATCATATTATTTTGTGCTGGTATTGCTGAATGCATAGTTGTTAGAATAGTTTTATGGTGTGTGCATATTTAGTGTAAAGGTTTTAAAACTCTAATTACCCCCCTCTATAGAATACTCAGAGGCACACTGTGCACTTTCATAATTGATCAAACTTTATATCGATGAATGATTGGATCATACCTGTATTCAGTGAACATAAGAAAGGTTCTCCCCTGTAAACCATATGCCAGATAAACGGACCCTCCACCAGCTGAGAGCGAGCTCACCCACATTCTAAGGGGCGATCTTGGGTACTTGCCGCCAAGTAGGCAAGGCGAACCCATGCAAATCCAACCCTCGGGCTTGAACATGTCAATAAGCAACACTCTTTGAATGCATGGTTATCAGTACACTGTCAGGGTCTAGGAATAGATTTCTCGTTAAGGTGGAGGACACTATCCGTAGACCATCTGAGGTTTGGGAATAACATTTTGGTAAAGGCTGAGGCCGCTACCTGCAGTCCAACAAAGACCAATTTATCCTCAAGAGGTTTTGCCTATAAATAAGATCCCATAGCACCTTGGAGAAGGCAGATCCAACCTCCTAAAGATCGCACTTTTTGAGTTTCTTCTTCATGTTGTCCGAGGTGCCGAGCTCAGTACTTGGTTTAGGAAGGGGAAGTTAAGAAGAGAACTTCCGAGTGTGTGGCAGGACCTCCTCGCTGTAGCTCACAAGACTGTTTGTAGGCATTCCAATCTACCATCGGTGAAGGTCAGATATAGGCTCAGAATACCCGATCTCAGTAGTCCGATGGTGGGTTAAGTAACACAAGCTACCCCCTCTTGGTCTGAAATCTATTGAATCGGTAACCAGGTTTGAACATTTTTTGTGCAGTGAGCGGGATTGTATCTTGTGAGGAAAACCTTGCACGATGACACCATTGCTGGACATGGAGATCATAGAGATGGACAAGCCAACTTGTACCCATCAGAAAGTATATGGAGTACATGTTGCGATCCCTGCCCACACCTCGCGATGGGGTGGCAGAGAATTCCCCACCGGTCATCATCTTGCCCAGCGAGGAGAGCCAGAGAAGGCGGCCCAACAAGGAAGCCATTCGGGAGGAAGCAGATCACACACTACATGCGCGAGTACTTTTCGCGAGTCCGCCAAGAACCAGCTATTAGGAAAGCAAGATCGAACGAGTTCGTCCTGCTCTCTAGGTCACTCTGGCGAGCCCATTCTGTGAGTTGATCCTATCTGCCCCAAGGCCGGAGGTGTTCAGAGAGCCATCGATGAGCTACTACTCAGGAAAATATGATCCCGTCCAACATCTACAGTGGTTCGAGGATGCCATCATCTTGATTCGGTAAATGATAGACTCCTTCAAGTGCAGAATGTTCGCTATCTCTTTCAGGGGAAAAGCTAAAGGTTGGTTCCACCAGTTGGCGCCGAGTTTGATTTACAACTTTGAAGACCTACAGAGGGGTTTCCTGTTGTACTTTGCCACCTCCAAGAAGAGGAAGAGAGGGCCAGAGACTCTATTCCTTGTTCGGGGCCCCATGAGCTACTCGAGACTTACATCGATCACTTCCAGGAGGAGGTCCTCACTATCTAAGAGGTGTCAGAACACACTCTGCAACTCGCTATCACGATTGGGTTGCAGGATTGCCTTTTTAAGATAGAGATAACCCGCGACCCTCTAATGTGTTTTGAAGACCTAATTGTCCGCGCAGGGCTATACATTGAAAGTGAGGCCACAAATTGTGGTTTCGTTGCTAAGTTTGTGAAGTTGGTAGGCAGAGATGAGAAGATGGTGGCTAACTGCAGAAGGGCAGAGTTTAAAAGAACGGAGGAGCCAAGGAGTCAGAAGGAAAGGAGACCTTTTGGAGGTTGGGTGCAACGGGGATAGAAGAGGAGATTTAATGGCATGACCAACAGGTAGGCCTGGAGGCAGACATGGGCCACATCAGGCGGGGACATGAAGGATATTATCTCTTGCGCGTCGAGATTATTTTAACTCACCTGAGAGGAGGTCATATTCATGGAGAGAGAATCAATCCCCATCCGTGAGAGGAGAATATAATCTGTCGGGTCCAAGATCGGGGCGGGAGAGCCCGACGTCCAAGGAGAATGGAGGACATAAGGGTGATGCTCTATGTTACTTCCACCAGGTGTAAGGTCATGCAACACCAATGTGGGCATAGATGAGAGGCGAAGATGGAGGAAGAGCCATGGGAGGGCAGTACGAGTAGAGAGGAAATGTGGAATGAAGGTGGTGGAGGTTAGGCCCCACGATGGTGTGATGACCGAGTGGACTTGGGAGGTCACAGAAGAATCAATGTGATCCATGGGGGAGTGGGTTTGGAGGCAACCAGGAAGGGGAGTCTCCATGCGGTGTATCACCGAAGCGTGGTGTTGACTTCCCAAACTCCGCCCCCTATGGGAGAGACCACCTTCTCGACGGAGGACATGCTGGGGAATGAGAATCCTTTCTATGATGCAATGGTGATCTAGGAGGCGGTAGAAAACTTCACGGTATCCCAAATCCTAGTGGATAATGGGAGCTCCATTAATGTAGTCTTCAAGAAAGACTTCAATACATGTTGGTAGAAGAGAAGAGAGTCACCACCACCGACGGACCTCTCTTCAATTTCTCTGGGAAAAGGAAGGAGGTTGAAGAAGGGGTGGAACTTCTCGTCACACTGGGAGGGACGTCAAAAAAATGTATGTTTGCTATCGTCGACGTGCTAAGCAGCTACAATGCCATATTTGGGAGGCTACTCGTCAACACCTTTCAATGCATGCTCTCGTCCCACCACTAATTCTTGAAGTACAATATATGAGGGTTGCAGATCCAGATCAGGAGTGATCCCAAAGTGGCTAAACAATGTTATCTCAATGCTCTCAACACTATCATTTGGAAAAAGGAGGCTTAGGTGGTGGACAGGGTGATGGAGGAGATGGCGAGGTTGGAGGTCATCGAGGAAGTGGAGAAGAAGGCGATTCAAGTTATGTACAGGAGGCCTGGAAAAGTGAAGATCAACAGGGAGCTGGAGGAGGGAGACAAGGAGAAGATCATGTCCTGCATCCCGTAGAATGTGGAAATCTTCGCCTAGAGCGTCGTGGATAGCCAGGAAGCGACGCGGACGTTGTTTGCCATCACTTCAATCTCAAATAGGAGCCCATCCCATCCAACAAAAGAAGAGGGAAATAGCCACCACTTTCATCGAGCCCATTCAAGAAGAGATGAAGAAGCTAATAGAAGCGAGTTTTTGTGCTAAAGATCCAGTATTCAGGCTAAGTCTCAAATATTGTAATGGTGAAAAAGGGTAATGGAAAATGGCACATGTGTATCAAATTTTCTCTCCTTAATAAATCTTTCCCCAGTATTATTATCCCTTACCTCAAATCGACGCTCTAGTAGATTTATCCGTCGGTTTCCCTGTTATGAGTTTTTTAGATGCTTTCTTAGGTTACCATAATATTCGCATGCACCCGCCGGACATGAAGAATGTTTCCTTCATCACCTAATACGAATGGTACTGCTATAAGATGATGCCCTTTGGGCTTAAGAATGCGGGAGTCACTTACCAGAGAATGATGGACCAAGTGTTCAAAGAGAAAAAAGGGTGGAACCTTGAGGTGTACTTCGACAACCTCATAGTGAAAAGTAAGAGTGTAGAGGAGCACCTACAGGACATGGCAGATACTTTTGCCACCCTACAAGGTTCGAGATGAGGCTCAACCCGACGAAGTGTGTCTTTGGGGCGAGAAAAGAATAGTTCCTCTGTAATCTCTTGACCACGGCAGGAGTGGAGCCAAACCCGAATAAGGTCAATGCAATTATTGAAATGGAAGCCCCCAGAAACGTGAAGGAAGGTCAACACCTAATGGGTAGGCTCACATGGTTAAGTAGATTTTTCTCTAGGTAAATGCTCGCCTTTATTTAAAACCTTGCGCGATAATAAGAAGTTCTAGTGGGCTTCAGAATGTGAGGAGGCATTTTGAAGCCTGAAGCTTCAGTTGATGCAAGCACCCGTTTGCAAGGTCCTAGAGAGTGTTAGGATCTCTTCCTCTATATTGGGGTAGGAGCCGAGGCAGTGAGTTTGGTCTTATTCCACGAGGAGGGAAGAAGGCAACTCCCAATCTACTATGTGAGCAGACTCCTTCGAAAGGCGGAGCTACATTACCACATTTTGGAGAAGTTAGCATTCTCTCTCATCATCTCAATTTGGAAGCTCCAACCGTAATTCTAGGCTCACTCAATTATGGTGGTGACCGATCATCCTCTTCGCAATATCATGGAGGGAGTTTAGCATTCTGGGAGGTTTGCCAAGTGGTCAGTGGAGCTCAGAGAATTTGACATCTCGTTTATCCCTCGGTTGGCAATGAAGGCTCAAGCGGTGACCGAATTTTTGGCCGATTATATGGCAGAAGCAAGCAAGTCAAAGGTGACATAGTGGGTTTCATGGAAGATGTTTGTGGATGGGGAATCTGGAAAATATTATATGGGATGGGCATTGTTCTGGTAAGCCCTTAGGGATTGAAGATCGAGCAGGAGATCAACATCCACTTCTCCGTCACCAACAACCAGACTGAGTATGAAGTTGTGATCACTAGGCTTCGCCTCTCCCGCGATTTGGGATTTTAGGACATTCAAGCTCACACAGACTCCTTGGTGGTTGCCTCCCAGATCAAAGGAGATTTTGAGGTGCGAGAGCTAGTATTGAAGAAATATCTGGTCAAGGTGAAGGGGCTGATTAGCGTCTTCCATTCATTTTTTATTCAGCACATGCCGAAGGAGGAGAACTCACAGGAAGATCGACTATCCAAGCATGGCCCCAGAGCAGGGGGTACAGTCACAGAGTTATTTTGACCATCCATTGAGGAGGAAGGGCTGATGGAGATCGGTCAGCGTTCCTCATGGATGGATCCATTTGTCACCTTCCTGACCATGTGCGAGATCCTGGAAGAAGTTTAAGACAAGATATGGTTCCGGTATAAGTCGGCCCACTACCTACTACCTATACCGAAAGTCCTTGTCAGGACCTTTAGCTAGGCGCATCTCAGAGGCAGAGGTATACCTGGGGAGTGAGGAAGTCACTCGGGGAGTAGAACTTTGGAGAAGAGAATGTTGAGGCAATGCTACTTCTGTCCTACCATCCGGAAGGATGCATATATATTCGCTGGTGCCATAACTCATAAGTGCCAACTCAACGCCCCTCTTCAACTACAATGACCTCAATGGTTTAGGTCGATCACGGCTCTGTGGACCTTTGCAATTTGGGGAATGGATCTCATGGGGCCGTTTCCTCAGGCAAGTGGGCAATGGAAGTTCCTCCTAGTGATGATCAACTACTTGTCCAAGTGGATTGAGGTGAAGCCATTAATAAAGACCACCTCCAAGGTAGTAAAAAATTTTATTTGGGGAGAGATTATTTGCAGGTACGGATTGCCTCTCGCCATCATCACGGACAGCCGATCGCAATTCGCTAGCTTAGAGCTAACAAGGTTTTACAACCAACTAGGGATTGACCTCTGTTTCACATCAGTTCATCACACCCGAAGCAATGGGCATGTGGAAGCGGCCAACAAGGTCATCGTCAATTTGCTGAGGAAAAAGTAGAAAATATGAAAGGGAATTGGGTGGAGCAACTCCCCTCAGTCATTTGGGCCCTAAGGATGACTCCTAGCATTATCACGGGAGAGACTACATTTAAGATATCTCACAGCTCGGAGGCATTGATCTCAGTGGAATTTGAAGTCAAAAGCCTGAGAGTGGTAGCAGCGGAAGACAACGACGAAGAGTGGAGATCAGAGAATGAGGAGGCACAATGACTTTTGCTGGATTTCGTAGAAGAGCTCTGTGACTGGCAATGGTTCACCAGGAAGAGGTCAAGCGCAGGATGGCATCAAAAAGGTGGACACCGCAGGAAATCTAAAATGATAAGCAAACTACATCCAAATTGGGAAGGTCCCTTTATGGTCCTAAAGGCATTGAAGACTGAGAGATACAACTACAAAACTCCAAGGGAGAATCCCTCGACAACACCTGGAGTGGTGATGACTTGAAACATTTATATCCTTAAACATCTCATTTGTTTACCAATTTTCTTGCATTTTTACTGAAATGATCTCTCATTTATGTTTACCATGATATTTTGTCTCTTTGATGTTGAACATAATGAAACTTGGACTCACTCTTCTTGGGGGTTCCATTCTCGTGCGCCAAGTCCTCCAGAGTGTTGTTGCAATAGTCTGGGTCCCTGCACGAGCTCCTCTCCTGCATACTGGCTACTTTACCCATCGAGTGAGATAAATTCCTCAAGAGTGTTGTTGTCATAGTCTGGGCCCATATACAAGCTCTTTTCATGTATACCGTCTACTTGCCCCCTCGAGTGAGTTCAAGTCCTCGAGAGTGTTGTTATCGTAGTATTGGTCCATACATGAGATCCTCTCTTGCATGCTGTCTACTTGCCCCCTCGAGTAAGTTCAAGTCCTCGAGAGAGTTGTTGTCGTAGTCCAGGCCCATACACGGGCTCCTCTCCTGCATGCAGGCTACTTGCCCCCTCGAGTGAATTCAAGTCCTCGAGAGTATTTTTGTCATAGTCTGAGCCCTTGCATGATCTCTTCTCTTGTATGCCGACTACTTTTCCCCTCAAGTCAATTCAAGTCCTCGAGAGTGTTGTTAATGTAGTTTGGGCCCCTGCATGAGCTCCTCTCCTGCATGCTGACTATTTGCCCCCTCGAGTGAGTTCAAATCCTTAAGAGAGTTATTGTCGTAGTCCGGGCCCCTCTACGAGCTCCTCTCTTGCATGATGACTACTCTCCCCCTCGAGTGAGTTCAAGTCCTCGAGAGTGTTGTTGTCGGAGATCGGGTCCCTCTACGACCTCCTTTTCTGTATGCCGGCTACTTGCCACCTCGAGTGAGTTCAAGTCCTCTAGAGAGTTGTTGTCATAGTCCAAGACCCTGCACGATCTCCTCTCCTGCATGTCGGCGACTTGCCCCCTCGAAAGAATTCAAGTCCTCGAGAGTGTTGTTGTCCTAATCCGGGTGTAATACCCCATAACCACTTAATCATGATTAACATTAAATAATGTTGATTATGGATTAATAATCACGTTTGGGAATTCAAATTATCAAACAGAGCCGAATCACAAAAAAATGAGTCGACGGTTAAACTCAGAATGTCAAAAAACTTAGAACTCGACATATTATTTGCTAAAATCCGAGATTATTAAAAAAAACATGTTTTTGGCACAACTGGCACGAATCTCAAGAAATAGAGTCCTCCAATGGACTTAGAATGTCGAAATATATAGAATCAACATATTTTTTGTTGAAACCAGATTTCATGAGAAAAAGTGCGGTTTTCGATGTAATCTGTGCGAATTTCGAGAAACTGAGTCCTCCAATAGACTGAGAATATCAAAATCTATCAAAATCAATATTTTATTTGTTAAAGTCATGGCACATATATAAAAAGTGCAATTAGGGCAGTAATCATTCGAAATTTGGCTAAACGGAGTCTGGAATCGAGTCTGAAACATCAGAAAACCATAAGGTAGGTATTTTCGTGATTTTTGGGGACCTAAAAGAGACCCAAAAGGACCAAAAACACGAAACGACACCACGTGGCAGCCCCTGCACCAGGTAGCAGCCGTCAGCGCCACGTGGAGGCCCCTGAAGGGCGGGCAGCCACATGGCACCAGCCATATAAGTGGGTCCTACGTTGGCCATTTGGAGGCCCTCCATTGGCCCAAGGGGCAGGATGGGCATGCACCTGCGTGTGCATGGCCTGGATGGGCGCCACGTGGTGCCCTCACGGGCCACGTGGCTCCCATCCGTGAACATGAAAGTGACCTTTTTGTTTGTTTTCAATTTTTGAGTATTCTGGGAGCTGTTGAACTCGAATTGATGCGATTTTGGTGGCGTTGTGAAGCCCTTAGAAATACCCGCACTTTGGGATGCATTCCACATTCCAATTACCGTCCAAGCTCAAGGAAATTAAGAGAGAATATGAGAGAGAGGAGAGATAAAGTCTTAATTTGCTACCAAACTTTTGGAGAATCTTCAGGAGGAGCTTGAGGGCCAGTATTTAACCTTGGCTTGTGTAGAAGCCTTCTTAGGTCCTGCAAAAGCGATGCCAAATAATATTTTTGTTTTGTTGGCTCAAAGTTAATTGTCGGAGTGCTGTCGGATTTATGTCGTAGTGCCTACCTTGCTTAGAGGAGGTTCATAGATCAGATTTGGGAGCATGAGGATTGAGGTAGGTGAAAAATATTGCAATATATATGTCTACACTTGTTATTATTTTCGTAGCTTTCGCGGGTAATATTTATAGCTAAATTCTGCTGAAATAATTACAGTAACTCGGTAGGCATGACGAAAGGTCGAGTCATTTGCATTGAAGTGATAATGAGGCTCCGAGTTGTAGATTGCATGCATATTGATAATATGGAAATGTTATATTAATTATCTTACAAAATATAATAATTGGTGATTTATTTACGCATGTGAAATTATCATGAGGTCGAACCAATCTTATTTTAGTCAAGTGAGGTCTTTTACGACTTGACTGATTTTGGGCGGTTGCGACCAATGTTGATAATTTGAGATATGTCGGTGCACATTATTATGGAAATGATTATAATATTAATGAAAATAAATATGCTCATAGAATTATCGTGGGGTCGGACCAACATTATTATAAGATCAGTCCACTGGGGTCTTTTGTGATTAGACTGATCCCCGGTTAATAATTGCTAGTTTGCGACAAATAAAGATAATTCAAGATGTGTTGTTGCAATATGATGACTACTATGAACACTATTATATTATTGTGTGGTGATGTGCACTAGTATGTTAGCCGGTATTGGGCTCGATGGGACATAAAGGGGTAATGCTCTCTAAAGATTGTTCTGTGGTCTTATCCGTGGACATATAAATTGGAGAGAGTTTCTCTCCATAAAGACTATTTTGTGGTCTAGTTCCTTACGCATATTGTGCTAGGTAAACCCTAGTTGGTTGATTCACTGTCCGTAGGACATTTTGGGTCCCATCCGAGCCTAAAAAGGCAGTGAGCCTCCAGTTAGGCTAACTAGCGTACTGTAAGCGCTAACAAATAAATGAGCTATTTTTCTATAAGAAAAATATATTTTGAAAAAAGACAAGAAATACTTGCTGATATGCTTATTTTGCATACTGTTTTCGCTATATTACTCTGATTATATAATGTGCATTGCATATGTAAATATTGTGCTATTATTCTAGAGATGAGCAAGCAAAGATGCTCATCAACCTACTGATTTTCAACGTACCTACGAAGATGCGGGCGATAGAGCAACGTGAGGAAGGCTACTTTATATTATGTAGCATGTAAAATGTAAAGGCAATAGATATATGCATGTGTGACAAGTTGTTCCTGTAAATATTAAAATATCAAAAAAATGTGTTTATTTCATGCTTTGTCTTTGCGTGTTGCAAAAGAATCAAACCACATTACTGTTCCCACCTCATTAACTAGAGCTTATCAGGCTAGGGTGTGACAATGGGTCCTTGCGCGAGCTACTCTCCTGCACATCTGCTATTTAACCCCTCCAGTGAGTTTAAGTCCTCGAGAGAGTTGTTGTCGAAGTCCTGGCATCTGCACAAGATCCTCTCTTGCATGCCAGCTACTTTCCCC
This sequence comes from Dactylorhiza incarnata, assembly GCA_033032865.1. Lineage (NCBI taxonomy): Eukaryota > Viridiplantae > Streptophyta > Magnoliopsida > Asparagales > Orchidaceae > Dactylorhiza > Dactylorhiza incarnata. The sequence continues at coordinate 2,329,075 of JAWHQI010000175.1, read as the reverse complement.
CTCAAGTGAATTCAAGTCGTTGAGAGTGTTGTTGTTGTAGCACGGGTCCCTACACTAGCTCCTCTCCTGCATGCCGACTGCTAGCCACCTCGAGTGTGTTCAAGTCCTCAAGAGAGTTGTTGTCGTAGTACGGGCCCATAAACGAGCTCCTCTCCTGCCTGCTGGCTACTTCCCCACTCGAGTTAATTTTTAAGTACTCGAGAGTGTTGTTGTCATAGTTTAGGCCCCTGCATGAGTTATTTTCATGCATGCCAGCTTTTCACCCCCTCGAGACTAATCATCCATTTCAATCATGACTGAAAGGAAACACCTGGTAGTCAAGCCTACAAATACAAAGCAGGGTGAGTCTTGGACTCGCCCAATGACCTAAGGTTAGGGCAAGGCGAGTACCATGACCACTTGACATTGATACACACATGGTCTTTGTCACCTACCAAGGGTTAGAGTGCAGGGACCATTAACTCGCTCGAGCCCTAGGAGCCTAAAAGTGTTTTTGAGGCAAGTTCGCTAGTCGCGAGTGTAGGGCCTAGTGTAATCCTATCGTCACGCAAGGAGTGGAAGGCGAGCGCGCCAGTCATGAAATTACATAGTCACATATCACGCGGAAAGAGAAAGGCGAGCACGCCAAAAATATGAGCACAGAGTAACAAATAATTTACAATAAAAAATAAAGGCAAGTAAGCAAGATTAAAATAATGTTTGATGAATGAAAGAGTACATAAACATGTGAGTATGCCGATTACATAAAAAATATGAAAGAAAAATGCATAGCAAGAGCTATTTGGGCTGAGGATCACTCTTGGACTCGATGTTATGCTCGTCATCTGAAGAGCACAAGTCCTCAGAGCCCGAGGAGGAGGAGCTCCCCGGCTCACAGAACACCACTTGGATGAGTGAGTGGGGGTGACCTTCAACCCCACATCATTTAAGGCTTCATATCACCGAAGGTGTTCCAGCGCGAGCTCGGCCATAAAGGTAACTAGCATCCTACACGTCACCTCCACCTCAGAAGGAGTGAATTTCAAAACCTGGGGAGGGTGAGACGATTCCCCAACCCCTTGGACCCGACACTCTAGCAGTTTGGATTCTGCCTCGGGGAGCTGGTTGGTGAGGTAGTCATTGTCGCATCGCGCTGCCTTGAATTCTATCTCCATCGCGGAGAATTACTCATCCTACGCGAGCTCGTTGTTCTATAAGATAGAATATTTAGAGAGGAACCCGGTGCGCATAGAGGTTAGAAGATGAAAGAAAGATGTACCTCATTTTGAGAAGGTGGTTTGGACATCTTCAAGGCAAGTTCTTTCTCAGCCTTCACCAGTTTCTCCTTGGCCTCATGGTGAGCCTGAGTCTCTGTGTGAATTTTCCTATTCAGTGTGAGACCATGCGTCGCGGTCTGGTGAAACATCTCCGCAGAGCGAAAGATGGATCAGATACCGTGATTTTCCAGTTCGCGAATATGGGTCCCCGCGAGTACCTCAACGTCATTGTGGCCATAGAGGTCGTATAGGACATTGAAAGCATCATCGTCCGACACCTCATCCTTCATCCAAGAGGGAAGGCACGAGCTTAACACAACTCAATTTTGTTAGTTGTTCCAAAGAAGGAGAGAATACTCCTTCAAGTCCTCGCTTCACAACCCGATAATAAAGTTGAAATATGTGGCGGGATCCTCCTTGCCTGCAGTGCCCACCCTCCAGAACTTTTGCTTCTTCCTCTTCGGCTCACTCGACGAGGAAGCCTCATGATGAATTTTCATCTTACCTTTCACGAAGGCAGAGGAGGACTCTCCCTCATCCAAGATGATGGTCTCAACATGGCGGGAAGAAGGAACTTTGCGAGTCGACTCCCTTGAGCTTTCAAAGGGTGGGTGCACTGGTAGCGAGCGCTCGCCTATAAAAGAAGTGTGAGCTCCCTAGAAAAGAGAGAATAAGAAAGAAAATAGGGTGGTGACTTCTTACCTAGGCTAACTTGTCCCTGACAGGATGAAGACGAGTTCGTCCACATGTTGTCGTAGGTAGATGACATCAAACTCCTTGCCATTTAAGAATTGTAGAGGGCGAGGGCTTCTCCCTCCACACATGGCGGATTGTACACGATCTTGGTCTTTAGGATTGGCGTGAATGGGGAGGGTCCTGAACTTGCCCCACATGAAAATGAACTTGTCATTCTAGTGGTAGACTTTGTTGAGGGTCTCAGAGATCTACACACATGCGCTTGAGAAGAAGACGATACCATCACTAGTCTCCTTCAGCGTCAGAATCTTTCGGAAGATGACTAGATAAAATTCAATCTTCTTCTCACGCATATAGCAAATGAACGCGATCAGGGCGCTGATCGCATTGGGGTTAACCCGCACGAGGATCAACACTAAATACTTGAAGACCAGTCGCACCTCAGGTCAAAGGGGGTAGCTATAAATCGACTTGGAAGTGCGTTATGGGAAAGTCGAGCTCATCTTGAAAGCATGCGTTGATGTGCTCGTCTAGCGCAGGGCACTTTGACATGAAGCCGTCAAGCATGAAGCGAGCTTCAAAGGTAGCAAACTCAATCACAGAGGTCTACGAGCATGGTATATCGTGCTCCCTGAAGTTGGTGACACAATTCACGTGGCCCATCTCACCCTTGTTCTCTCGGTCCATAGTAAGAATAGAAAGCGATCTATCGACAACAAAGAAATAAAAGGGGGTTCTAAGTGTAGCAAGCATGTTTATCACCCAGGGTGTCCCCCTATTTATTTCCTATGGTATTTGGGCGCTCTCACACGTGAGAGCATGTGCTCACACGCGAGCTCGCCTCCTCACATGTTAGTGCTAAAATAAAGCAATCTAGGGGGATGAAGGCACGAGTACAATACATAGGAACCAAAATCTTCATTAAATCAATAAAGAAGAGTACATGTTAACGCGAGGAGAGAAAAGATACATTATTCGTGGCCCACACAGTTGCGACCTTAGTGGTGCTAGCGAGCTTTCCAAGTGATATCCCCGGCAACGCGAAGGTCATCTTTGGTCTTTTGAAGGTGCTCCTCATTTCGCCTAATATACTCTTCAAGTCTGGAAGCCTCGCCTACTGTCCCAGCCACTTGAGCGAACCTATGTAGTACATCTTCAGTAGAGTTCTAGTGAACCTCCAAGGCATATAACCTCTCTTCCTTGTCTTGGACACGGACATATATGTAACACCCCCATCCATCACAAATAATATAACAGAAGGTCCGGCCGGGGCCCCACGCCATATTATACGGACAGACGAATGCATTACTAAATGAAACCAAATAATTCTTTTATTTTCAAAACGCACCCTAACACAGAGCTGCATTCTAACGGAAGCTTTTAAAAGAGATGAAATAACCACCCAATGAGGAATGTCCACTAAACATAGAATACCCGGAATGAAAAGACACACAACCAAAGATCGGCCTTAAGGCCTTACATCAATACTGTTTAAACAAAGAGAAGCATTTTGCATACATCGACACGCAGGCCCGCAACATATGAAAGAAACTAAAAAAAACATTCGGGCCTTCGAGGGCCAGCTCAGCACAAGGGATTCATCCCGCTACTTCCCGCTCGACTCACCTAACCCCGCATAAGAACATTCCACCAAGCGGTGGCAAACAAAGCAACAGTCAGCATAGCTGACCAAATTATAATGACACCACCCCTTTCTTGGGGGTGGCGGAGCTTCTTCCCTACAAGCAAGTTAGAATAATCACAAAGAGCTAGAGTGTGCCGTAAAAGCACCAAACATCACAAACATTGGCTCGATTGGCCCAACGTCTCGTGCACTTAGGGCACCTTAATGGTGTACCAGATTTCCCCGGTCCCACCACCATCCTCAGTCCCAGACTAGATGGCCCAAAGTTGAGCATTCGCTAACTGAGACCCAATGTCATCATCTCTCTCCTATGCCTGTAGCGGCACGCCAGATACCTTAGGTAGTCAAACTACACCACATAAGGTAGGTACAGTTCAGCTAAGCCTATTGATCAAGTCGTCGTACCCAACATGCACGACGTGGGTCAGCCTCCCCTTGCCTATTACCGCCTACATAACCGTTTGTTATGTAACAATGGTGGCACTCGCGGCCACCTAAGTTGGGCACACAAGGCGTGCAACTCCACACGCTAGCCCAACGGTCTCCAGGAGACGGGCTTCGCACAAGCACAACAGAAATTCCCCAGGAACTAATGACTACGATCCAAACATACACATTCCACAAAGTCTTCTTCGGGAACCCCAGAGAATCACCAATCCAGACCAACATGTACGGATGGGCTTCACACAGCATGCCTAATTCGTACTCGCGATTCCGGATACTAATGCAATTAAATGCGGGGATGTAAACATCGACCCGTTGGTGGGCACTCTTCTCCACCTGTCGGTGGAGAGGGGCTTCCATTCAAATAAGCTAATTAAGGGCTTCACCTGCCCAAGAAGAAAAGTCGTTACCCTTGACGTGCGCTTCAGAGGCATCGCTCGGACACAAACGATGAAGGCAGAAACCCTTACTGCTCCCCGCCAGTGCTTCCGGTCGGCCACCTCCAACTAGTGCAAGAACTCTAGCCCCAGACGATAAGGGACTCGGCTCTGGCTTCTCCTTCCAGTAGCAAAACAAGAAAGAGAGAAGGGGGCTCAGGTCCTTCTCCAGGCCGACGAGAGAGAGGAGGGAGGAAGCTTCTTCCTCTTAGCTTGCGGCTACCCTAGCTCCAAGAAAATCGAGAGAGAGAGAGGGAGAAGAAGAGGGCGACATTCCCCCGTGCAAATGAGAGGGAGAGGAGGGAGGAGATCGGGTTCTCCTTTCTCCAGGCTGACGGGGAGGATGGAGGTCGGGAGAGTGAGGACAGGGCTCGGGCTCCTCCTTGCGTCTGCTCCACGCACCGAGGGCGAGAGAGATCGGGAGGTGGGAGGCAATTTGTGATCTAAGAGGGAGAGGGGCAGGGATCGGGTAATGGGGAAAAGGGGAGGGTTCAGGTTTTAACCCTAAACCTAGAAAAGAGCTATCTGTAGACCATGCTCCTATCCGCACCCCAAACACCGTTATTCGCACGCCACCAATTAAATTGAAATTAAGGCGTTACAATTATCTCCCCCTTAAAGAAATTTCATCTCGAAATTTAAAGCACGCACAACGAAATGAAATTCGTCATACCTGAGTAAACAAATTAGGGTACTCCTCGCGCATGAACTCTTCTGGCTCCCAAGAGAGCTCCTCATGGCCACAGTTGTCCCAACAGACTCTCACCATCTTGATGGCCTTTCTCCACAACTGTCGAACATCGACATTAATATTACAAACCGACGTCACCTTGGTAGTTAGGCCACTCTCCATCGGCACACTAACGGCCTCCAACACAGAATCAGGCTCCCACACCGCCTTCCTCAACACAGAGATATGGAAGACGTCGTGCAACCCACTCAGCTCTGTTGACAAAGCAAGTCGATAAACTGCTTGGCCGATGCGCTCGGTGATCTCGAATGGCCCTAAATACCTCGGACTCAGCTTCTTTAAGCGTCGGATCCTCGACACTCCTTTGAAAGGCTTTATCTTCAAGTACACCCAATCACCAACTGCGAACTCCACATTCCGGTGCTTGGCGTTGTAATACTTCGCCTGTCGGTCTTGGGCGGTCAACAACCACTCTCAAATGGTCTATATCGACTCATTCGCATCAACAACCTCTTTGCACTTCAGCAGCTTGGTATCACCAGTCTCCACCCATGCTAATGGAGTACGACACTTCCAGCCGCATAATGCCTCGTACAAGGCCATCTGAATACCCGCCTGGTAACTGTTGTTGTAGGCAAACTCTACTATGTGAAGGTGATCTTCCCAACGCTGCCCAAAGTCCAAAACGCACATTCGCAGCATATCCTCCATTGTTCGATTTGTCCTCTCGGTCTGCCCATCCATTTGCAGATGTAAGGCTGTGCTAAACTTGAGCTTTGTGCCCAATAACCGATGGACATGCCTTGATGGATAATTTTTCTTTATTGTTTTGCTGAAGCGTAATTCCAACAATAAACCGATAAGGCAAGTATACCTATCGTTTTAAAGTATAGGATCAAGTGTCGTATTAGACTCGGGGCTGTCGAGTACTTGTACTCACAAAGTGGAGCTGTTATTTTATCTAACGGAAATTTTTGGTTCGAAAAGTGAAGTAAAAAAGGCGACTTGGGCTAAAGAGAAAATTGATGATTAGGAAGCTAGCACTTGATCTAGAATCCCTTTGGACTAAAATAAACTTCTTAGATGATTAAACTGCAAAATTCTTGTAACATCCCCCAAACAGCTAGACCCCTAAGTTGGTTTTGTCATAACTAGGTCATGACAAAACCATAGGAAGAGCTCAAGACCTTGTGAACATAGGTGAGAAGGAGAAAAACCCAAGTGGTCTGCAAATAGCAATTTTCAGATACCAAGCCTAGGGTTGGACTTTAGGACACCACCTTGAACCTTGACCCCACAATAGCATCCCTAACCCATTAGAGGTCTCCTTGAAGCACCAGTGACCCATTGGGGTCAACCTAAGAGGCCAATTTGACTAAAGTCAACCTTAACCCTGAATTGGTCAAACTAGCTCAATTAAGATCAATTGGCCCCCACCATGCCAAATTGACCATGCCCCTACCCTTGTATGGGTACTAGGATCCTAATGGACCAAAAAGCCACATCATGGGGCCTCCAATTTGAACAATTTGCCCTAAACCCTAATTTGGTCAAAGTGCCCTAATAAGGGGCAATTCACCCTCACCTTGTCAAATTGACCCTACCTGGACCTTCCTAACCATTAAGGGAAGTCAATGGAGCCCAAGCCACTCTTTGGGGTCAACCCAATTGGTCAATTTGACCAAAGTCAAACTCAAGCCTAATTTTGGTCAACCTACCCCAATTTAACCTAATCTAGCCCAATCCACTTGGGCTAGACCCAATTAAGGTGGTACACCATCTGGTGGGCCTGGTATTTTCTGGATATTACCACTTAATTGCTGTAATTGCTAAGTAGGAGAGAGAATAGGAAGGTTTCTCCCAAATCGGAGAGAGAAAAGAGCATTCATGGAGATTATATGCTATTGATCCTTCAAATCCCTCCCCAATTGATGTGCATTCATTCCCCCTTCAGTTACAATCGAATTTCTGGAGTTTTCCATGGCCAAGGGGGCTGTTTCAGAGAAAATTTTAGAGTAACTGAGATCTTGATAATGGCCATTAATGGCTTTTGAAGATAAAGCCATCCTAGCTAAATGAAACTCCTCCCATTTCCTTCAGTGCTCAGAGAGGAAGAGATCCCCCATTTTCCCAGTGAGTTTCATGCAGAGATATCCTAGATCGGCATGGCACCAAAAGCTCCAACACCGTCAATGGCAACTCGCTGGAATTCACGCCGCCAAGCCCCTGCTCAGGTCTGATCCTCTTCTCCTCCCTTAGTGCTAGATCTTTTCATATTTCGGGGCTTGATCCGTGCACAATAGAGCTCGGATTTGGGTTTCCGAAAGAGTACGTTACGTACTCTTTTTCCCTCCTCTAAAAACTAGATCCGACCACCTCCGGCCGGCCAACCACCCCTATCGCCGGCCACCACCTCAACGGAGGTGGTGGTGGCATTGGCCGGCCGGAAAGAGGCGTAGGTGGCTGGGAAATCACCCCGCAAAGAGGCCCAGGACGGGCTATCGCGAGCCGTCGAACGATCGTGGATGATGATGGAGAGCCGTCGGATCTTAATATTAATGTTTACGATTATATCATTTGTTTCGTCGAATGCTGTAAGAAATTCGTCGAACGAATAATTCGTCAAACGGGAGGTGTTCAACATTAGTCGAGCGCTGATATTAGAGATATTAGTCGAGCGCTGTTATTAGAGAAATTAGTCGAGCGCAACTGCGTTCGGCTTTCGTCGAACGGAGATTGGATCTGCTTTCGTCGAATGCAGATTTTGTAAAGATTCGTCGAACGCAGTTCTGCATTGAATTAGTTGAGCGCTGTTATTTAGTATATTAGCCGAACGAAATAACTTTCGTCGAACGCAGATTTGATCTGCTTTCGTCGAATGCAGTTTGCTCTGCTTTCATCGAGCGCAGTTTAAATTTCGTCGAACGAAGAAGCAGTTATATAATTAATTGTTTATATGATTAAAAATACTTAGGCCCCTCTATAGAAAAAGTGGTCAACACCAAAGTTGTAGCCCTTAGGGTCTACTTTATTTTATAATTAATTTCACCCCAAAAGGAGTTCTGTAGCTCCCTGTAGGTCCATTTTAGTGGGGCTGGTCCCTAGTGTAGGACAGGCACCAATTCTTGAATAACTTTTGATTGGGAAATGGTATGGACTTGAGTTTTGAAACATAGTCTACTTATACCTACACACACATCATATCCAAAGATGGGATTTTTAAAAGAACCTTTTTCAAAGGTTTTTGAAAAAATTTCATAAATCATCTAATAATTAATTAGTGGGTTAAATGAACTCCAATGCCCTCCAAATTTTGGTGGGTGCTCCTTAGGGTTACTGTATGACCTTGGTAAAATTATCAGCCCAATTGGGACTGTTTTGTTTGAGTATTTTGTAAACCCAAGTTAGGACAAATATGGTCAAAGTTAGGGTATGGTGTTTACCTTGGGGTATGATGGTCAAAACTCATCACCATGAAGTGAAACCTTGGTAACTGGTTTAGGATCACCTAAGACACCTCCATGGGTGATATGGGGTGGTGTGGAGCTGGGTAAGCCCTAGAATACTAGTTTTATTCCTAGGTGTGCATTTAGAACATTGTGAAGGCCATGTGGTCAAAAGTCCCTTAATGGTTACGAAACTTGGTGGATAGGTTCATAGGGTGTAAATAGGCACTGGGTAATTTTATAAGAATTTTAGGAGTCAATATTCCCTTTGAATTAGGACATAACTCCTTTAGGGAAACTTCTTATAAGAAACATTTACATGCTTAAAATGTCTTGGATGATGATGAGACTTTGGTTGTGCCCTTATAATCATGTTTTAGACCTCTGGTAATTTTTTTGAATTTTATTAAATGATTTAATCAGTACTTCTTTCACAAGGCACTAGTTTTGATTTAAATTTAGGAAAAATATTTGAGGGTCCAAAACTCTTTGTTAAATTGTGAAAATTGGTGATAGGACCTTTCTGAACATTAGAAAGCTCTGTAAATGTTTATAGAATTTTTGAAGACTTAAATCAGTAGGCTACTTCACAGTTCATTGAATTTGAGGTTTTCTTAATTTATTTATGTTAGTGAGAAAATGATTTCCTTAAATCCCGAAACTTAGTCAGTAGCCTTTTCTGGTGATTACAAGAGCTTGGTAATTTTTCCATAATTTCAGTGTTGGTATTTTTGGTGGTTCCTTCATAAAACTATGATTATGGAGAGATGATAAATAATTAAATTAGAGGAGAATTTCCTACAAAAAAAATATGATATGCTGTTTCTGATGTTATTTAGTCACCATAGATTTATCATAATATTTGGAGAGCCATATCTTAAGATTTACTTACACTTCATGTTCATTTTCGTACTTGGCAGATGTTTGGAGAAATTAAAATAAATATTAATTAATTAGGGAAAAATATGATTCTATGGAATTAGCCTTATAACAACATGATAGACCTCCAGTAAATAGCTTGGGTCAGTTGGATAAATATTTGGAGTACCTCTAGTTGTGAGCATCATATAACTCATTTGGTCTGCGTATAGTAAAACTGTGAAATTTGAGAATCAAGTGGATCCTTAGGAGGGATGGGAGGTAAGTGGTTTACCTAGTTTAGTTGAGAAGGTATGATGGTAAATAAGAAGGATTATAGATAGTAAAGGTGTGCTTGGTGAGTTAGAGGTAAGTTGCACTCGGGGTCGACGAAAGATCGTCTTGGTAAGTCATAAGTCACTTAAAGTTAATCCAAGAGTAATGAGGAGGAGGGTATCCTTACGGGTAGATACCAACAACACTAAGTGTCTTGAGAAAGGGAACTTTGGGGTGTCATCCCATTACAGTTCCTAGTACCATAGCGAGCCTCTTACAGGGTAATCCTCGGGAAGTTCAAGATTAACCATAAGTCGTAGGAGTAAGAAGTTGTTATACAAGATTAACTCAATAACGCACACACGCACACCCCGTGGTTACGGGAGGTTAGTTGGTTTGGTTGTACGAGCAGTAGGCTCGGTGGTTGTAGCAGCAGACTAGTTAGTCTAGTGAGCTTGTGACTCAGTAATGTCGTTGGTACGGGCGGGTTAGCCCGGGGAGCCTATGGCTCGGAGATATGTAGTAGAACATGTTGCATGTGCATGAAGGTGGTGGGTCTCCAGTATTGGCCGGTCGTTCACATCGACGTCAATACATTGACTCGGCAAGTGTGGAATTTACACTTAGCCTTGAAAGTCTGGTGGTCCAGCCAGTAAGAGTACGCAGATGCTCCGCGGTTTTGCATTGAGGCGTATGATAGGTCTAGGTAGGGTAGTGTGAATACCAACCTAGAGGTGGGCTAGGCCCAACCCACCGCTTCCGTTTGCCACTACGGGAGTATCCTGGGAGTCATGCTAGGTCCAAAAAGGGGGAACTAAAGGTTTATGCGGATAGAGTCGAAGTGGGTGAGTTGCACTTGTATGAACATAGCATAACTGCATACCTTGCCTGCCATAGCATAAACATTGCATTTCAACCCCTACCCATATCGTATAAGTCGGTTATGGGACTTCTTATACGATAGGCCTTGCTAAACGACCCCTTGGTCTATAGGTTTGTATGGGCATTCCTATAAATCAATGGTTACTTCTCTATTACTATTGTCTTTACTTACTGCACTTTACTTATTCTTTACCTGCTTTTACTATGATCTTTTACTACTTCAGTTATATATATACTCATGTGTAGTGTAGAAACATTTCCTGTACCACTGTCACCTGCTCTTTGTTATACCCCTTGTTGTCCTCCGCTTCATCCTTTCCGCTCGGTGCCTAGGAGTCACCGGGGAAGGGGTGGGGGATTGGCTTAGTCTTTTTGAATAACGGTCGGTGGACCATATCATTTTAGGAGATCGAGGAGACGCAGCAGCACCAGAGGCCAGTGCAGACGGAGGCGGGCCAGCCTATTACAGGAGCACCAGATTCTGGATCAGTGAGTGATTAGTAGTTAGCTTCCGCGAGTGACCTTGTAGTGAGGACACGATGTACTAGGCAGGAGCCCTTCCTCATTCTTTATTATTGTAACCCTTGTTATCTTTTATTTAGTTATTATCTATGGACATTTTCCATTATGGTTTTATATTTCATGTTGATTCTGTGGACTTGTCTTCTTTTATGCACTTTTCTTTGTGATCGATTTGACCGGCAGGATCATTGTTTTGTAGTGGTGACCTTCCCGAGTGAAGGGGTCACTGCAAAGCGGCGGTTCTGGGCCTAAGACCCGGTGTTTGAAAAGGAAAAAAAATGGGGTCATACAAGTAGTATCAGAGCGAAACTCGATCCGAAGAAAAGAAGTCCACAAACCCTGGGCCACCCCGCGCGAGTTTAGTTTGAGGACAAACTAAGCAGCGGAAGCAGTGGTGTGCCCATGTGGGAATCACATTGAAAAAGGTCCACCTTTAACTGAATCTTCTTGGTCAGTTTTCCCTTATGAGTGTCAAGTTTTCTTTTGTAGCCTGTGGCGAACCTTGCCCCCGGCAGGGAATACCTCTGGCTGCAAAGTTCTCGTTAGATAGTCCCTTAGTTAATGAGTTAGACTCAACCCTACTAGGACACGTGACTTACCTTAATAATTTATACCGTGACCTAGTCCAAAATAGACCGTAGGTATATCTTTTGGTGGAGGTACGAGGATACCCCAAAGAGACTAGAGAAAGAGAGATTAACTCAGAAGCAGAATGGTATGAGACTCATAGACTCAGTCCTCGTATCCGTGACATGATTACATTAAGACAACCACCATGACAAACACCGAGGGTCGGATGAGAATTGAAGTTCAGGAGGGACCCGGTTGGGATTGGGTGACATTTTGACCCTGATAAGGTTGTCGTAGAAGGTACCTAGAGGAGTCTAAGGTGTGGAGTATACCAATGAGTCTCAAGATAGAACCCCAAGTCTAAGGTTGTGTGCCCTAAGGATTGATTGCATACTTGGGACGAATATAACATGGTGATATTGAAGATACTTCGCCCGAAAATAGATATAGGCTAATCTTTTGTTTATTGGGGCTTACCTTTTGTTTATTGGGCAAATTAATGACAGACTTGGATTTCCCTTAGACCAAAGTTAGAAAAATTTTGTGTCGTGAACAATAATGATTTTAAGGTTGATCATATTCGATGTCACTTGGACAAGATGAGATGGTGTAAAAATAGGTCTGGAATGATGATCTGAGGTGTTACCAGGACAATGAAAGGACATCGTAGATAGAACAACAACTTGACTTTAGTTGAATCATTGGAAATGTAAAGTCGCCAGGATTAATCACTTAAGGATGTTGTTGGGGAAATGATTTATCTTAACCCCTAGAATTGAGTAGAACATAAAGTCTAAGTATGCAAAATTGGGCCAAGTAAATATGCGTCGAATAGTATTCGACGCAACGTCGAAATATAGTCGACGTTTCTCTCAGAATGAGTCGAAGTAACTCTTAGAATAACTCGACGTAATCATAGTCGACGTACCTCTGACTTCTAGTCGACGCATTTGATAAAGTCGATGCACCTTTGTCGACGCACCTTCCTTATTCTCCTCTCAACGTCCAGCCAGGATGAATTCGACGCTTACGTCGAATAGTAATCGACGCACGTCGATATCTATAAGAAATTCAAAAACACGCCAGATCTCTTTCCTTCTTTCTGTAGATCTGATTTTTATGGAATGATATTATTCTTTTATAGCCATTCAGCCTTTCCATCTATTTGATTCTTGGCTAATTTGATTAAGATTGTTATGGATATTATTGGAAATCAGAATGAATTCATTTCCTTCTACAGAAATATTGATTATGGAAACTCTTATCTCTTTCTAATTCTCTGTCTGCTAATTGATTATTCTCCTTTAGCAATATATTTTAAACAGAGCATAAATAAGAAGGAGGTCGACAGAGAATAAAAAAAAAGAAGTGATCCACCATATACATTTGAAAAAGAGGAAGAGCTCCCAAGTGAAAAGTGAGAAGTTGAGAAAAGAGATAGTGTGCTGCAGCAAAAGAAAAAGCCTTCATCTTCTCCTTCTTCTTCTGAAGCCATTCTGCTGCAAATTCTGAAAGCTCTCACAAAAGAGAGAAAAGCTTACAAATCTCCTTCTCACTATAGAAGAGAGATCATATTCACTATACTTGTGCTTCTAATCTTCTTGCAAGGAAGAAGATTCCTTCATATATATATTATCTTCTATTTTTCTACTTGTTCTACTTCTTCTTCTCTTTCTTAATTTCATTCTCAAATATTGCAAAAGAGTTTTTAGAATCTCTCTTCAAAAAATTCAGCTGTACTGGTTCTAAGAGTCTCCTTTTCAAAAGACTCAGGCTGGTTCTAAGAGTCTCCTTATCAAAAGACTCAGTCTGGTTCTAAGAGTCTCCTTATCAAAAGACTCAGTGCAAGTTAGTGAATTCCTACCAAGGGGGTAGAAGAGTGGACTACCCAAAGTTTGGGGAACCACTATATTTCCTTGTGTTGTGCTGTGATTTTCTTCTAGTTATCTTTCTTCTTTACTTGCTTAATTCTTATTGGTGTGTGGGAAGCTTAAATCTGTGATCATTACACATATATATATAATTATTAACTTTGCACAAAAATATTTTTAAATCTCTATTCACCCCCCCCCCCCTCTAGAGAATTCTAGTGAGGTTAACTGTGCACTTTCAGATGTCAATGTCCTAGTCTAGAACTTGAGGACAGAAACTAGGTCATACAAGTTGTAGTTATATTTGAGGTTCTTATGACTTGAGGCTTTCAGAAGTGATTAACTTATGGTTGGTTAAAAATCACGCCCTGTCATGGTAAAATTTTTAACTACAATAATATCCCTTATACCTTGGGAGCTTTGATAAAGGATAACCAGAGATCTTAGACGATGACCTATTGAATTTAGAATCTAGTGTTTGAGTCGACAATGACAAGAAAAATCTAAGTTTATCTTACCTTGGACCATTCGAAAGTGATCGAGACTAGCATATGCGGAAGTGATAGGAATTTGGTGAAATAAACGTGAAGATATTTTCTTGATGAAATTGACTTGTGAAAAATCTTAGGGTTTCAAAAAATTTTACTCATATACCGTATGAATCAAACTCCACGTAGAAAAAGATTGGGAGTCGTCTTACCAACATGGATACAAATTGTGGTTGGTTAGCATGTACTCATAAAGGTTCACAAGTGCCCCCATTAAAATTTAAGGATGATTGGAACGCTAGACGATTTGATTAGTTCCATCAGTAGTAAGAACTGGAAAAGTTGTAGAGTAGAGATGAGTGATTAGTAGTTAGCTTCCACGAGTGACCTTGTAGTGAGGACATGATGTACTGGGCAGGAGCCCTTCCTCATTCTTTATTATTGTAACCCTTGTTATCTTTTATTCAGTTATTATCTGTGGACATTTTCCTTTATGGTTTTATATTTCATGTTGATTCTGTGGACTTGTCTTCTTTTATGCACTTTTCTTTGTGATCGATTTGGCCGGAAGGATCGTTGTTTTGTAGTGGTGACCTTCCCGAGTGAAGGGGTCACTGCAAAGCGGCGGTTCTGGGCCTAAGACCCGGTGTTTGAAAAGAAAAAAGGGGTCTTACACTTCTAAATTATATGCTTCGACCATGGGGGTTCCCAAAGTATGATAGAACCTCTCCCGAGAGAACTATCAACTAACCATAGGTTGATCGATTAAGACCTCTCGACTAGTCGAAACCCCTAAGCTTGCTTTAGGCGGTGAACCCCTCTACTGGATTTGATTCCAATCCGGAAGATTTAAATCACCCTCTCTCGAGGAGTGCATGAAACTCTTTTTATCTTTAAGTGATCTCCTCGTTCGCATGGATCTCTCGATCACTAGCGTACGGATCTTAGATCGAAAAGCATATTCGCGACATATGAATTCGAAGCAATTAGAATCAAAGATAAATCGAAGCGAAATAATATAGAGAGCTTGCTAATTTTTATAAGAACAAAGCAAAGTTTATTTTATTCCAAAGTTCATCATGATCAAGTGCTAATTGGAATTTAGCTACTCATCATGATGGGGAGAATACATATGGTAAAAGAGAGAGACATGATTTGTAATAGAAAAGTACTTAATTGAAATTGCTGAAAAGAGAATTATAACTTGAAACAAAGTTAAAGGTGACAACTTGAAATGAGAAAAACAGTAAATTAGTGCAGAATAACAGAAAATGGCCTCCAAAATCCTCCTCCCTGGCATCTGGACAAGGCAGCAATTTATAGTTGAAAATGTTGGGGAGACACGCCCCTAGGTCACGCCCCTAGGTCACGCCCGTGACCTAGGGAGTGTAATGTGCGGCAACGGTGTCTTGAATACCCGGGAACGTTCGGGAGAAAAACCGCCAAACTTCATAAATCTGTTGGTCACGCCCCTAGGTCACGCCCGCGACCTAGGCATGTCTTGGCTTGATCTGTAAATTGCGGGAAACGACCTGAGCTGGAGTTAATTTGGCAGTTTAGAGTAGGTCACGCCCGTGACAGTGGGACGTGTAATATTAATCCGACATGGCATGATCCAGCATGGCAGTAGAGTCACGGCCCGTGACATAAGGCACGCCCCTATGTCACGCCCGTGACTAGGGGGCGTGTAATATTAATCTGACGTGGACTTGATTCTGGCGTTCTCAGCGGCCACGGCTGTGTTTGGGGTCACGCTCCTATGTCACGCCCGTGACTAGGGGCGTGTACTTGACAATTTTCCAAAACAACACCAAATTTTCTTCTGGTTAAAACAGTGAGCCAAAAAAGGCTATCGGCAGCCCAGATCTACCTGAAAAGGAAAAATAAATAAATTAAGGAGAATATTTTAATAATAAAGATAAATATTGATTGATTATTAAATTAAAAACTAACTAAAAACTAAGATAAAAATAGAGTTATCAAATACCCCCATACTTACCCGTTTGCTAGTCCCGAGCAAACAACTTTTCATAGGAGTAGAAAAATTTAAATACTAGAATTGAAATTTGAACCTAAGGAGTAAAAATGCGAAGTCTTACGCCTAAGCGTGTAGAAATTCTAGTAGAAAAAACTATTTAGCATATAGATTAGCTTATAATTTTTCAAAAATGCGTTACAACATATTATTTTTACTTTTAAATTGAAAATCCGGTAAATCCTAAAATGTTATTTAGGGAGCGGGTAGCGTGCTTACTAAGATCAATATTACGCAAAATCAAATTTCGGGATAGCCTCCAAAGAAATCCATCAATGACGAGGGCCATAGGCTTGCCCTTTCAAACTCTCGCCATGACACTAGTTTAACTCATAAGTATGAATCAAAGGGACTTAATTCGGTTGAAACGTGGGCTTAGGTTATTTTTGGTGAGGAAAAACAAAGATAAACATGACGGCTATTCACAACCAAACCAAAAGTGAGCTCGCACAAAATAATCTAAGCAGCCATGGCATTGTAAGAGCATAACCAATTCCTAAATTTTTTTTTCATTCATTTTTTTTCATTTGATTTTTTTTTTCATTTGATTTTTTTATCATCACTTTTTTTCATAAAATACAAGAGAGTCCACCAAAATAATAAAAGACAACAAACTCTCACAAAATCTTTTCAAATTACTACTTTCGAGCACTAACTTAGGTGTGTGATTAGGTTACTTTTTGGGGCTTGGTGAAGAGCTTGGTGGAGATGAAACAAAAAGTAATGTAAAAGGCTCAAAGGGGCTTAAGAAAGATAAAATGTTAGGTGCAGTTGCAAAAGCTCAAACGGGCCAATAAAATGCCTATATCATATTCATACGAATGAATTTAACCTATGCAAATGTTTTGAGAATCGCTAGAGGGCAAGTTCTAGACATCGCGAAAGAATACCCTTCCGTTCAAATTGCGTAATAATTCTCTAGTAAGCTTCTACATACTCACTTAAATTATTTTTGGATTCTACCTGTTTCAAGATAAAAGTAAAACAAAAATTATTTTCACGCAGTTAGAAAAACATAAATATAATTGTATGCTGAATAGTTAATTCGACATGAGATCTTACAAACCCGTGCGCTTAACTAGGAACACTACATGAGTCAACAATTTTACTCCAAAATTCAAAATCGAATAAAGTATAAAAATTCCCTACAACACTATGCAAAAGCAAATCTACTAAGGATTTTGCATATGAGTAAATATAGAGATATTGATTCCCAAAATAAAATAAGATAAAAACTTTTTTTTTGATTTTTTAAATATTTCTTCTTTTTTTAATATTTTCTTTAAAATTATTTTTTCGGGTGTTGCTCAGCAGTAAACTTGTTGTGAAATACCCTCCCCCCATACTTAAAAGAAAACAGTGTCCCCAATGTTGGAAATCTAGAAAAAAAATAAGTAAGAAAGAGAGAAGAAACTTCCCTGAGTGGAGGCCAAATCCGCACCAAGTAGTCCTGATGAAGCAAAACACACAATTTTTATACTTTTTTTTATAAAAAGATAAAGAGATATGAAAGCAGGAAAAAATATAAAGACGGATACAGATACAAAAGATAAAACAAAGGAGGCCTAATCCTCAACACTGCCATCCCTGCTCGGTGGATAGTGAGTCCGCAAAACCCCAAACTCCCTCAAAATGCGATCCATCGAAGAGTCCTGGCGCTGCTCAAGTGCGGTAAATCGACTATCAAAATGTGCAAACCGAGCATCAAAACGGGTCTCCATCTGCTGAAGCTGAGTACGGAGAGACCCGAACTGACGATCCCAATAAGTCGAAGGACCAACCATTGGGGAAGACTGCGACGGAGGTGGGGGGGGGAGAATGAGTAGCACCATGGAGATCAGTATCGAGATCAAAATCTCCACCGCCAACCATCGGTGGCACAGCCTCATACTCACCATCGCGTCCTCGTGCTAAGCCTAGGGCTTGGAGATTCTGAAATTGAATGGAAATCGATGTCTGAACGGAGCGCATCCGCGGAAGAGCATCCCAGACCCCCAGCTGCTTGGCGAGATGGGTGATGAAGTGCCCGTCGTGGGCAGCTCCCAACCTCGCATTTTTGGTCTGATGTCAAAAGAAGATAGTGAGCAACTGGCCGAGGTTAAGAGGTACCCCCGATGGTGCATACTATATAGACATAGTAAGTCCCGCCTGGTAACCACACCATGGCTGTCGTCGTGGCTGGTGAGAGTGAATGTAAGGAGGTTGTGGAGAATACGAAAGGCAGGAGAGATGAGGTGGCTACCTTTGGATCTTTCGGGGGTGTAAGGAGAAATATCATTGCTGATTTCCAACTAGAAGTGTAGAAGATTAAAATCAGTGGGGAAATCAACACAAAGATCGGCGTAGGCAGGAGAAAGAGAAAATGCCTCGTCGCAAAATCCCATAAGAACATTGAGTTGGCGGATGGAAAGTTGATGCGAAAGACCGCCCATTCGAAAAGCGATGACGTCATCATTCCCGACCCACCGAAACTCAAAAGAGGCCAAGAACTCAACTGTGAGTTCGAAGTAAGCGGCCTCGGAGATGGAGAAAAGAGCATTCCATTCGGGGATGGATAGAAAATTCCTCACCAACTCAGCCGCTCCGAAATCTGCAAGGATTCCCCAGTCCAAGATATGGAAGACGCCAAAGGGTTTGGCGCCCAACCGGTTGCTCCATTCTTGTTGGGTGGGGTTGTCAAAAAGAAGCATAGATTCCGCTGCTTTGGGGTACGCGGGGTGCTCAGAGGAAGAAGCGGTGGAGCGGGCGTGATGGTGAGGCATTGTAAGAAATTTGGCTCAAGGGGAGAAAGAAAAAGGAGAAGAGCAAAAAGGAGAGGTGGGGTGAAAAAGGAGAAGAGGAAACCCTTTAAATAGGGGAAAAAAGCCACGCCCCCTGTCACGCCCGTGACTAGGGGGCGTGTTATAATAGTGACAAAAAAAATGCACGCTTATGAGGGGCCTGTCGGGAAGTGGAAAAGAGAAACACGCCCCAGGGTCACGCCCGTGACTCTGGGGCGCGTAGCTGGAAGGAATCCGATGCTCTCACCTTGCGAAATGGGACCCGCCAATGGTCACGCCCTTGTTTTCGGGGCGTGTAACAGTAGGTCACGGGCGTGACTCAGAAAAATACAGCCGAACCGAGACGGAAGAGTTCCTTCACGGTCACGCCCGTGACAGTGGAATTGTCACGCCCGTGACTAAGGCGGGAGACGGACCCGCCTCATTCATAAAAAGAGCCCATCATCCGAAACCAACTTCCGGACAGGCCACGCCACCTAGACACGCCCATGACCCGTAGGTCACGCCCGTGTATCAGGGGCGTGTAAGCGATTTTTCTTAATTTTTTAATTTTTCTATTTTTATTTTTTATTTTTTTATAAAACAAAACATAAAAACATGATAGTAAAAATAAAAACATAAAATACCGACTTGCAGAGCGGAGTTTCATGTACGTGTGAGCGTTCGTTATTTCGCAAATCTCCTCCAAACCTGCAAAAACCTCAAAATAGAATAAAAATAATAACATTTTTTTTATTTTTTTATTTTGTTTTTTTCATTTTTATATGTTTTTTTAAAAAAAAAAACAAAAATAAAAAAACTTAGATTTTTTTTTTAAACGGAAGAAAAATAAAATAAAATAAAAACATGGGTTGCCTCCCAAGAGTGCTTTGGTTACGGTCGTTGAGCTCGACCATGGTGGCACGCCGATTTAGGTGTTCAGAAGGAGAATTTCCTCCCGGTGCTCATGAAAATTATCGCCGGTGAAAAATAATTTCAACCGGTGCCCATTCACTTTAAAATCACCTTTTTCAGGATGCATTATTGAAATGGTCCTGTAGGGCCAAACCTCTTTGACGATAAAGGGGCCGGACCAACGGGACTAAACTTTTCCCAGAAAAAGATGTAAGCGCGAGTTATAAAGGAGAACTTGGTCTCCGGGTCGAAAAGTTTTAGGATTCCTAAGTTTCTTATCATGATAAAATTTAGTGCGCTCCTTGTATAATTTATTACTTTCGTAGGCAAAGGAGCGCCACTCATCGAGCTCGTTAAGTTGGAACTTGCGGAGCTCGGAAGAAAAATTGTTATCTAGATTGAGAAATTTAAGCGCCCAAAAGGCGCGGTGCTCAAGCTCGACCGGTAAATGACATGCTTTCCCATAGACCAATCGATAAGGCGTACAACCGATGGCGGTCTTGTACGCGGTCCGATAGGCCCATAACGCATCATCGAGTTTAAGCGACCAATCCTTCCTATTGGTGGAAACCATTTTTTCTAAAATTTGTTTTAATTCACGGTTAACCACTTATACTTGGCCACTTGTTTGAGGGTGATAGGGGGTGGCCATCCTATGTGTAACGCCATATTTAGATAAAATTTTAGTGAATTGGGCGTTACAAAAATGAGTTCCCCTATCGCTAATTATTGCCCATGGTGTTCAAAATCGTGAAAAGAGTTTTTTGAGAAATTTGGTCATGACTCGGGCATCATTGGTGGGAAGAGCTGTTGGAACATG
Source organism: Dactylorhiza incarnata (assembly GCA_033032865.1). Lineage (NCBI taxonomy): Eukaryota > Viridiplantae > Streptophyta > Magnoliopsida > Asparagales > Orchidaceae > Dactylorhiza > Dactylorhiza incarnata. Next base: position 2,308,464 of record JAWHQI010000175.1, on the reverse strand, counting down.
GTTTTCCGCATCTCCTTGGTTTGAGAATAATAAATCCTATGAGTATTTGATTTTGTGTGTTTAAGTGTGCAGGATAACAAAGTCCACATGACTCAAGGATTACATAAAAAGGTTGCCCCCAAAGTTGAGCCATAAAATCCAAATCTTCCACTAGCGCTGGCGGTAGCACTAGCGCAGACGCTAGCTATCGTTCGACAAACTGTTAGCGGCTAAGTCTATTCGTCGAATGTTCTCGTGAACTCCCGACGAATTTCGATGAACGCAGACAGAAGTCAAAAAGGCAGACTTGTGAAGGAAATTGTGCGGCTAAGTCAATTCGTCGAATGTTCTTGAGAACTCCCGACGAATTCTGACGAATGAAAACAGAAGACAGTACTCCCACTAGCGCCGGAGGTAGCACTTAGCGCCTGGCGCTAGCAATGATAGCGCAATTCCGGGAGCACATATGGAAGGAGATAACGCCTGGCGGTAGGCGATAGCGCAGGCGGTAGCGACGCACATGTTTGGCAAGAAGGAATTGTTTCCTCGGATTGAAGATTCTGCCGCGCGGAATGAGTCCTAATATGGGATAGCGCTAGCGGTAGCCGATAGCACTGGCGGTAGCCGATAGCGCTGGCGGTAGCGCGGAACACAAGAGGAATCTCAGTCGAGTTGCCACCGATTAAAGATTCTCGCGCGCAAAATATTACTTAATATAGGATAGCGCCGGCGGTAGCACTAGCGCAGGCGCTATCGCTAAGTCTATAAAAAAGACATCTTGGCTCCAACTTCCCAAGCTTCTTGAGATCCAGAATTCCAGAGCTTCATGCCACAACATAGAGAGGAAGTTTCAGAGAGATACTCCCATAAATCCATAAAGACTAAAGGAGATCCGTGGAGAAGATTTCAACACGCGTCATCATCGTGACGAAAGACCGCATCGACTACGATCATACTCTGCGTCTTCGTCTACTTCTCCAAGAGATCCTCATAGAGGGAGTTTTTATATTATTGTCTTTTCATTTCACATCTCTTCTGTAATCGTTTAGTAAATTCGCCTCGTGTTGGCGACTAGGTCTGGATAGGACTTAGGGTTGAAATTCGCCTCGTATTGGCGACTAGGTCTCGTGTGTAGGTCTAGGGGGTGCTCGAGGCCATATCCGGGGAAGGGTTGGCTAGAGCGGCTTGAGGCCGTATCCGGGGAAGGATCGGCCAAAGCTAACCAGTTCGTGGGAATACGAGTCAGTATAGAAAACAAAAAGAGTCTTTCTATTAGCTTTGATTTTTAGCTTCGATAAGAGATCAAGTTTTGTAATCATGCTTCTTAAGTTAATAAAATCATGTCTTTACTTTTACTTCACTTGATATGTCTTGATCTTCTTTAGTTTAATAATCAAAGTTTTTCTAAAATATTCAAAATATATCAAAAGTTTTTAAAACCCTTATTCACCCCCCTCTAAGGGCGCCTACCGATACAATAAGTGGTATCAGAGCCAGGTTATTCCAAATCGGCTTAACAACCGGGAATTATGGCGTCTCATGATCTCGCTTCTACTAGTGGGGTAAATTTTTATGAAGAAGAAAAATTTCCTAAACCACCTTTATTCGAAGGGAAAAATTATAAAGGGTGGAAATTATTAATGGAAAAATTTATTAAAAGATTAGATATCAATGCATGGGATATATCAATAGTTAGACCAGCGAACGAATCAAATAAATAAGAGCGTCACCTAAATGCAAAAGCTATGCATTATATTTTTTGTGCTTTATCTCAAGATATTTTCAAATTAATATATTGTTTTTCTAGTGCATACAAAGTATGGAAATTTCTTGAAGAAATATATGATTCTCCTTCTACAGGTATGGAACAATCGCAAGAACTGTATAATATGCAAGCTTGCACAAGTCTTCAAGAATTCTCTTCTCATGACGGATCAATGGAGCACACATCTAATGGAAGAGAAGAAGAAGTATTGTGTTCGGAAGAGGAGTGCGAAAAAGATGTCAAAGAAACAATATGTTCAAATCATGCCTCTCCCGAAAGCAATGTAAGGAAATCAAATTCTATCTGTCGTACTTCTATCTCTTCATTACAATTGCTTCAAACTACAAAGCGCAAAATTAAGAAATTAAAAAATGTTAATAAACATTTGCGCTTAGAAAATAAAAATTTAAAGGAAAAAATTAATGAACAATTAAATTCAAATTTATCTAGTTCTATCCATGGTTCCTTAGTTGAAAACACTACACCTTGTATGGAATTTGATGACTTAAAAGAAAAATGCAAAGAACTTGAAAAGGAACTTCTTTTTATACAAGAACAAAATAAAAAATTATGTTTAGAAAATTCATCTTTGGAAAATAATTGTGCTAAGTGTAAAGAATATAAAATTGAAATTAAAGAGATGGATGAAACATTTTATGAATATAGAAACAATTATCAAGATCACATAGATTCAATTGTTTCAACTCTTAAAAATAGCACAATCGCTTATAATAAAGCTAGACATAATTTAAAGATTAAAAATGATGAATTAAAACCAAAAATCAACTTGCTTATGAAAATTGTAAATACAAATTCACAATATCAAACTATATCTAAAAACAAGTTGAATATGAATATGAACATCCTAACTAAGTCTAATAATGGGAGCAAGAATCACAAAGTGTTTGTAAATCAAAATCAAAATCATCATTACTTACAAAATCAAGTTTCTCCCAACTCAAAATTAAAATTGCACAAATTTCCTATGAACAATACTTTTAATAATCATTACAATCATAATCATCAATATAAAGATTATCATAATGGAAATTTGAAAACTAAAAATAATGTTAAACCAAGATTTGAATGGAGACCCAAAGTTAAAGATGAAACACAAACTCCACTCAAAAGGGCTCATTCACTTCCATCTCCCCAAAAGCAAACACGATGTATTTGGGTACCCAAAGGAACCGTCGCATCCGGTCCTCTTTGGATACCTAAATATCCTATTCATTAGGTACCATCAATTGCATGAGTAGAATCCTTTCAAAATGAAATATACAAAGTTCTACTTCATGATATGCTTTCATGTCTTTTAATTTTTCTTTTTTTCTTTTTGTTTTCTTATTTTTAAGCTATCATGTTATGGTCATCTTATATATTATTGGAAATATTATTTTATCTCATAAAACTTTATGAGTTTATAATGATCAAAATTCAAAATCATATTTTTATTTTGATGACCTATCTTCTATTCTTATATTCATTGCCTCTAAATATCTTATAGTATCCATATGAATCAAACTCTAAATTTGCTATAAGATATTTAAAATTAAATCTAGTTATTAGGCTATTAAGAGTTTTAGCCTTCACCAACAAGTGGTTTAGTGAAATAACATGATCTAAAAGAAAATTTAAGATCTAAATAAAAGCTCAACTTTCAATATGGTTATCTTGTTCACAACAAAAAAATTATATTATGTTCACTTCTTGATATCAAACATGATCTAAACCATCACTATTGTTCACCTATCAAAAATCACATATATATATTCAAAATTCTTAATTAAAAGAAAATCACTAAAATGTATTAAAAGAATTTATCTTCATAATGAATTTTGATGTCACTCACACCACCATGATCTATAGATGTCCGTTGCTAAATTTCTCTAAAATCATATATCATAACTCACATCAAATATCTTCTAAAAACAACTATTTCTATCACATCTATATGAATTATAATTGTTTTACCATGGTTGGTGTATTATGTGTGTATTGTGATTTATTTCTAGTTTAGACCTTTGAATCATCTTGATATCAAATCAAACAGTATCGTCACTCCATTCTAGGTCTATAAGTTAAAACACTACCAAACCTTGGTATAACATTAATCCCAAACTTATCATTCTAACAATGCCACCTAAAGAATATTTGTGTCTATGTTAGGCTTTATTTGGTTACCAAGATATACAGGCTGGGTATTCTCATCTAGGGCTTATCCATGGTATGATTGTGCATGAACATTATTGTTAATCTCTAAAATCATGCATGTTTGATTTGTTCATTCATGACCTCTCATGCTTACATTTCCTATCATTGGTAAATATAAGCCTTAAAAATATTAAAATGGAGATATAATGAAATATATCACTTGCAAAGTTTATTTGGATAAGTCATATACAAAATCGCTAATGCATCATAAAATTTGCACTATCTAGACATTTCCTAAAAATCTGAAATTTCAGCATGAAATTACTATTATAACACTTAATCAAGATCAACAATTAAAAATTTCAAAATCATCAAAAATCGGGTACTGTTTCCCGCGCTAGCGCTAACGCCGGCGCTAGTGCACCTATGTGGTTTTCTATCTTTTTAAAATTTTGAAAAATCCCTAAAAATATATTAATCTATGTGTACTATTCATTTCTGCACTTTTGTGTTTGTTACATTTTAGAAAAATCAAATACAAAAATACAAAAGCCAAATTACAAAAAATTATATGTTTTGCCTTTGTGTTTTTTTGTCATTTGTTTAAATTCTATTTCTAAAAGCAAAAATCAAATACAAAAATATAAAACAAAAAAAATTATCAAAAATTGTTATTTTTGAACTTAACTTTTTACTTGTATCTTACGAAAGGGTGATTTGGGCTATCATCCCATCATATCACCTAGTACCGGGCGAACCTCTCACAAGGTAGTCCTCGGGAAGTCCAAGATCAATTTTATGAGTTCAAACTTTAAATAAAAAATATTCTTCAAAAATATCAAAAATATTGTATGGACTTCATTGAAAATCAAGCATGAATTAATCTATTATTTAGAACTTCTATAATGTTGCAATTTATCTTTTCAAACTACTTTGAACATTGTTTTCATCATGCTTTGATATATCTATTAATATGTGCATCAAGTATCTTTTAAAAGTTGTGTAGAACTAAGCTTAGCATGCCTCTAAGTATGAGTAAATGTTTTATGTTTGATAATGATCTTTATTCACTCACTTATTTTGGCATTGTCTGCATTTGTGTTTAATCTAAGAATGCATGTATATGTTTTGTATTAGTACAATGAATTAAAATTGCACAAGTATCTTACCTACACTCCTTTATTTGCACTTTTAAAAATTAAGAAAAGTGGTTATCTTTTTCATAAAATATATTGGTTTGCAAAATAAGTGTATTCGGAGAACTCTGTACAAAACAAAATCATAAAATAAAGTGACAAAGATAACTCCACCAAGCACTACTTGAACCTCCTGATAAGTCTTAATAAGCGTTGTGAGGTTGAGCACCTTGGAAAGAATAGTAAAGTATCTTGTGTAAATCAAATCTTTCTTTCAAAATAAAAACCACTTACTCTTAAAGTACACCGGATCACTAGTCTCCACACTAAAAATAAATATGTGATCCCCCAAGCACTACTTTGCACCCTGATAAGTCTTAATGAGCATTGTGTGTGCAAAGCACCTTGGTAGTTGTACATTTTTTTGTGCATTGAAGTTTGTGGAAGTAAAATTATTTGTGTTTTATTGTGCTCTTACTTTACATATTACTTGTATTTTTGATTAAAACATTTGTTTACTGTACTCAAAAATACACTTATGTGCACATCATTATCTTCCATAACACTTCTTCTCATGAGTATTGGATCCTAATGCTAATTCTATACTACTCTTTACTTATGAAATGCACTAGATAACCTAGCATGCTTTCTACAATGTTTGGTATGTTTTGAAATTGTGAATTAAAACAACATTGTAGTAATCTTTTTGATAACATTATTTCATGCTTGGTTACTATCAAACTTAAAGATTTTAATTGAAAAATGATTTACAAAAACATCTTCTTTATGAAATTCAACTTATATATCTTTTTATGGATCATCATTACAATAAGATGTTTCTTGTATTTCTATAAGTCTTCCGCATCATTACCATATATTTCTACCTTGCGCTCTCAATGCTTATATCAAAGTCTTAAATACCAAAATTCCTTTCTTTCAACAAATGGTAGACTTGCTTGGTAGATTTTATATTGGTTACTCTAAACATGAATATTTTCTTTTTTGCTAAAAACTTTGATTTGTTTCTATGAAAATATTGTAATGCTAAAATTCTGATTTATGAATGGATTTCAAAATAGCTATGTGAGTGTTTTCATAAATTCAAAAAAAATCCATAGGCTATGTCATTAGATTTAAAACGCTTAAATGTTTCTAATAATTATTATCCATGACTTCATTTCTCCCATAGCGGGGGCGTAGGGTTGTAGACATAAGATAACAAATCTCTTCTGTAATCGTTTAGTAAATTCGCCTCGTGTTGGAGACTAGGTCTGGGTAGGACTTAGGGCTGAAATTCGCCTCATGTTGGCGACTAGGTCTCAGGTGTAGGTCTAGGGGGTGCTCAAGGCCATATCCGGGGAAGGGTTGGCTAGAGCGGCTTGAGGTCGTATCCGGTGAAGGATCGGCTAAAGCCAACCGGTTCTTAGGGATACGAGTTGGTATAGAAAACAAAAAGAGTCTTTCTATTAGCTTTGATTTCTAGCTTCGATAAGAGATCAAGTTTTGTAATCATGCTTCTCAAGTTAATAAAATCATGTCTTTACTTTTACTTCACTTGATATGTCTTGATCTTCTTTAGTTTAATAATCAAAGTTTTTTTAAAATATTCAAAATACATCAAAAGTTTTTAAAACCCTTATTCACCCCCCCCCCTCTAAGGGCGCCTACCGATCCAACAAGGGCTTGCGCCTTCGCCCACCTAGATACGTAATCGACCGCTACCAAAATATATTGATTTCCAAAAGAAACTGGTAGCGGGCCGACAAAATCGATCCCCCATAAATCAAAAACCTCAATTTTTAAAATAGATTTTAAAGGCATTTCATCAAGGCGAGAGATATTACCTGAGCGTTGGCATTGTTCACAATGACTTACATGTGCGTGAGCATCCTTGAAGATGCTCGGCCAATAGAAGCCTGCTTCAAGTACCTTCCGTGCCGTCCGATTTGCTTTATAATGTCCACCGGCGGGTCCCTCATGGCAATGCTTCAAAATTTGAGCGCCCTCCTCATGAGATACACACCTACGCACCACTTGGTCCGCACAAACTCGTAAAAGGAACGGATCCTCCCAAAAATAATTTTTCAAATCGGAAAAGAATTTCTTCTTTTCTTGATAAGAAAAATCTTTTGGGAGAAATCTCGCAAAAAGATAGTTTGCGAAATCGGCGAACCAAGGGTTGGGGAGATCTATTACCTTATGAATAACGAGGAGGCGTTCCTCGGGAAAAGTATCATTAATTTCCTCCTCTATGAGCTCCTCCGAATTGGGATTCTCCAACCGAGAAAGATGATCCACCGCCAAATTTTCCGCTCCCCTTTTGTCCCGGATCTCCAAATCAAATTCTTGTAAGAGTAAGATCCACCTAATCAATCTTGGCTTGGAATCCATTTTTGTTAGCAAATAACGTAAAGTCGAGTGATCGGTAAAAAAAATTACTTTAGATAAAGTAAGATAGGAACGAAATTTATCAAAAGCAAAAATTATGGCTAAGAGCTCTTTCTCGGTTGTTGTGTAATTTTCTTGTGCGTCAGTGAGTGTCTTGCTCGCATAATATATATGATGAAACTTTTTATTTATGCGTTGTCCTAAGACTGCACCAACGACAAAACTACTAGCGTCGCACATGATCTCAAAAGGAAGATCCCAATTGGGAGCTATCATAATCGGCGTGTTTATTAATTTTTCTTTAATAATAGAAAAAGAATGCAAGAAAATTTTCATCAAAAACAAACGGCGCATCTTTTTCTAATAAGTGAGTGAGGGGCTTAGTTATTTTAGAAAAATCTTTTATAAAACCGCGATAGAAACCGGCATGCCCAAGAAAACTACGTACGGCCTTAACATTTGAAGGGGGAGACAATTTTTCTATTGTTTCAATTTTAGCTTTATCCACCTCTATACCTTTACTAGATATTTTATGGCCTAAAACCAAACCTTCCCGTACCATAAAATGACACTTCTCCCAATTTAATACGAAGAAATCATCCATAATGTGTCTTCACATCGTTGGAGAACGCGGGAAAGGTTAGTCAAACATAAATCAAATGAATCTCCGAAAATGAAGAAATCATCCATAAAAACCTCCATAATATCCTCCACTAGTTCGTCAAAAATAGCTAGCATACACCTTTGGAATGTAGCCGGCGCATTGCATAACAAAAATGGCATCCTACGATTGGCGAAGGTGCCAAACGGACAAGTGAAGGTTGTTTTCTCTTGGTCTTCGGGCGCAATTGGGATTTGGAAATACCCCGAGAGACCGTCAAGAAAACAATAAAACGAGTGTCCGGATAGTCGTTCAAGGATTTGGTCGATGAACGACAAAGGAAAATGATCCTCATGGGTCGCATCATTTAATTTGCGATAATCAATACAAACCCGTCATCCGATAACGGTTCTAGTTGGGATTAATTCATTTTTATCGTTTGGCACTACCGTTAATCCTCCTTTTTTGGCACCACTTGGACCGGACTGACCCAAGAGCTATCCGAAATCGGATAGATGATGCCCGCATCTAATAATTTGATTACCTCCGCTTTAACCACCTCCTTCATATTAGGATTTAGGCGGCGTTGAGGTTGAATAGATTTACGTGAATTTTCTTCTAATAAAATCTTATGCATACAAAAGGAGGGATTAATCCCTTTTAAATCCGAAATTTTCCACGCAATTGCGCGACGATGAAGTTTTAAAACATTTAATAATTTTAATTTTTCTTCATCGGACAGATATGCCGACACAATTACGGGAAGCTTAGAATCCTCTGCTAAAAATAAATATTCTAAATGATCAGGCAATTGTTTTAATTCTAGCACGGGAGGTTCTTCATAAGATGTTTTTAATCGATCACTACCTAATTCTAAAATTTCAAAAATAGGTGCGTGAGTGATCGAGCAGACAATAATTTCATGAGAAATAAGATCGAGATTTTCAAAGTCTTCATCATAAAAAGATGACAGTGAAATATATTCAGAAAATAAAACGGAGTCTTCATCAGGTGAAGCCTCCAAGAAAAAACAAGAGTCGTCATTTGAGAGCGTATTTTTCATAGAAGAATTGATAGTAAAGGTAACTTCTTCATCTCCGACTCTAAGGAGAAGTTTACCATTACTAACATCAATTATGGCACGCGAGGTGGCAAGGAAAGGGCGACCGAGAATGAGTGGTACCTCGGTGTCCTCTTCGATGTCAAGGATGACAAAATCTACCGGAAAGATAAATTTATCAACCTTGACAAGCACATCCTCGATAATACCCATTGGGTATTATATGGATCGATCCGCCAATTGGATTCTCATCCTCATAGGATTAGGCTCTCTTAAACCCAATTTTGGGAAAAGAGAATAAGGCATCAAATTTATAGAGGCGCCTAGATCGGCCAACGCATGTTTAACTAAGAAATTGCCAAATAAACATGGAATTGAGAAACTTCCCGGATCGGTTAATTTCTTAGGAAATTTATTAAGTAATACTGCCGAGCACTCCGCGTTCAATTGAACGGTAGAAATATCCTCAAGTTTCTTTTTATTGGATAAAAGATCCTTGAGGTATTTAGCATACTTCGGCATTTGTGCGATGGCTTCACAAAATGGTAGATTAATATGAATTTGTTTAAGCATGTCTAAAAAATTTCTGTAATGCTCATCCATCTGATCTTTTTTAATTTAGATGGATAGGGAAGTGGTGGTTGAAATTCCTTAATTTTATTTTGCGTCATAATTTGAGGAAGAGGGGGAGATGGAGAAATTGTTACCTCTGGTTCAACCAATTTTGCAGGAGTAGTTACCTCCTTCCCGTTCCGTAACGTGATAGCCTTTGCTTGCTACTTTGGGTTGGGCTTCGTATTGCCCGGTAGTGCTCCTTGTTGTCGATCGGAGAGCATCTTTGCAATTTGCCCAATTTGATTCTCCAAATTGCGAACAGATCTGGTAAGATTCCGGATATTTGCGTCGTTAGTTGCTGCATATTTGGTGAACACTTCCTCAATAGAGGGAGCTTTTGCAGCTAGTGGTGGAGGAAATCCAGTGGGATTGTGTTGGGTGGTTGTGCCGCATTCCCTGGATTACTCCAAGAGAAATTGGGGTGATTCCTAAAACTCGGGTGATATGTGTTACCATAATGAGTGTTTCCCGAATTAAAGGTTGTCCGATTCGAATTACCCATGTAATCCACATGTTCGACAATGGTGGAGGGGGATCCCCAGGTAGGTGTAGAAGAGGAAGCAGTCATCTCTTCTATTTTTCTATTTAAAAGCTCAACCTGGACAGATAAATTTGAAATCGTATCAACTTCATATATCCCGGCCGGTTTATTTGGGCGCGACCGAGGTGTACTCCATTGATATGTATTCATGGCCATACTCTCTAAAAGCTCTTGCGTGCTACCGATGTTTTGTTATTCAAGGTACCACCGGCGGCGGCGTCAATCATTTGAAGCGTTTGGGAATTTAGGCTGTTATAGAATGTCTGAATTTGCAACCAATCGTGGATTGCATGATGGGGGCATCGGCGCAAATATTCCTTAAACCGCTCCCAAGTATCATAAAGTGTTTCCGATTCAACTTGGGAGAAAGAAATGATATCCTTACGCAATTGGGCTGATTTAGCGGGCGGAAAATATTTCGTGAGAAATTGTTCCGTCATTTGAGCCCATGTGGTGATAGAGCCTCTTGGAAGAGAACTGAGCCACTGCTTAGCTTTATTGCGCAAGGAGAAAGGAAAAAGCCGAAGCCTTATTGCATCATCGGATACCCCGTTAATTTTGAAAGCATCGCATATTTCTAGAAAACTAAAAATATGCGCGTAGGGATCCTCATCTTGAAGCCCATCAAATTGTACATATTGGTGTACCATTTGAATGATGCTTGACTTTAATTCAAAATTATTGTTCGCTATAGCAGGTCGAACAATACTAGAGGTTGTATCCTCCAGATTAGGCCGGGCATAATAGGACATAGTCCATTGCGCGGCCGCATCCGGATTTGGATCACCCATATTAGAAGAAGTAGAAGAGGAGGGAGAAGAAGAAGAAGAAGAAGAAGAAGAAGAAGAAGAAGAAGAAGAAGAAAAAGTATTCGGAAAGGAAGTGTCGCCTACAGATTCCTCAATCGGATCTTGAGAATTTGGTCGTTGGAATCTTAAGCGTCGCCGAATGGTTTGCTCGATTTCCGGATCCAATTCAAGAAGATCTGACGGATTCCTTCGGGTCATATACCAAAAAGAAAAAACGAAAGAAACTTAAAAATTTTATAATTAAAAATTTATAAAATAAAATTTCTTGGATTTCCCAAGGACTACCCAATGATGGGTTCGCAAGGTACTAGGCGGTCTTGTGGGATAAGAACCCAGCACGACCCTTTCGCAAGAAATTTTAATTATAAAAATTTAAAGTAAATTTTTAAACAGTAAAATAAAAAGGATAAAATTAACAGAACTTTGCTTTCAAAATATCGACACAAAATACTCCCCGGCAACGGCGCCAAAAACTTGATAGATAATTTTTCTTTATTGTTTTGCTGAAGCGCAATTCCAACAATAAACCGATAAGGCAAGTATACCTATCGTTTTAAAGTACAGGATCAAGTGTCGTATTAGACTCGGGGCTGTCGAGTACTTGTACTCACAAAGTGGAGCTGTTATTTTATCTAACGGAAATTTTTGGTTTGAAAAGTGAAGTAAAAAAGGCGACTTGGACTAAAGAGAAAATTGATGATTAGGAAGCTGGCACTTGATCTAGAATCCCTTTGGACTAAAATAAACTTCTTAGATGATTAAACTGCAAACTTCTAAATTATATGCTTCGACCGTGGGGGTTCCCAAAGTATGATAGAACCTCTCTCGAGAGAACTATCAACTAACCTTAGGTTGATCAATTAAGACCTCTCGGCCAGTCGAAACCCCTAAGCTTGCTTTAGGGGGTGAACCCCTCTACTGGATTTGATTCCAGTCCAGAAGATTTAAATCACCCTCTCTCGAGGATTGCATGAAACTCTTTTTATCTTTAAGTGATCTCCTCATTCGCATGGATCTCTCGATCACTAGCATACGGATCTTAGATCGAAAAGCATATTCGCGACATATGAATTCGAAGCAATTAGAATCAAAGATAAATCGAAGCGAAATAATATAGAGAGCTTGCTAATTTTTATAAGAACAAAGCAAAGTTTATTTTATTCCAAAGTTCATCATGATCAAGTGCTAATTGGAATTTAGCTACTCATCATGATGGGGAGAATACATATGGTAAAAGAGAGAGACATGATTGGTAATAGAAAAGTACTTAAATTGAAATTGCTGAAAAGAGAATTACAACTTGAAACAAAATTATAGGTGACAACTTGAAATGAGAAAAACAGTAAATTAGTGCAGAATAACAGAAAATGGCCTCCAAAATCCTCATCCCTGGCATCTGGACAAGGCAGCAATTTATAGTTGAAAATGTTGGGGAGACACGCCCCTAGGTCACGCCCATGACCTAGGGCGTGTAATGTGCGGCAACTGTGTCTTGAATACCCGGGAATGTTCGGGAGAAAAACCGCCAAACTTCATAAATCTGTTGGTCACGGGCGTGACCTAGGCGTGTCTTGGCTTGATCTGCAAACGGCGGGAAACGACCTGAGCTGGAGTTAATTGGCGGTTTAGAGTAGGTCATGCCCATGGTCACGCCCGTGATAGTGGGGCGTGTAATATTAATCCAACGTGGCATGAACCAGCACGGCAGTAGAGTCACGACCCGTGACATAAGGCACTCCCCTATGTCATGCCCGTGACTAGGGGGCATGTAATATTAATCTGACGTGGACTTGATTCTGGCGTTCTCAGTGGCCACGGCCGTGTCTGAGGTTACGCCCCTATGTCACGCCCGTGACTAGGGGGCGTGTACATGACAATTTTCCAAAACAACACCAAATTTTCTTCTGGTTAAAACAGTGAGCCCAAAAATGCTATCAGCAGCCCAGATCTACCTGAAAAGGAAAAATAAATAAATTAAGGAGAATATTTTAATAATAAAGATAAATATTGATTGATTATTAAATTAAAAACTAACTAAAAACTAAGATAAAAATAGAGTTATCATGCCTCCAATCTCCGGATGTAAACCATCCATCATGATCGCTAACTATGCTGCGAGGGACGCCATGTAATCGAACGATGTTCTCCACATACATCTTTGCTAGCTTCTGCACTGGATCACTTTTCTGATTCGGGATAAAGTGCGCAACTTTAGTCAACCGATCCACAATAACCCAGATATAGTCGTTTTTCTGCAGTAACTTTGGCAAACCGTGCACAAAATCCTTGGAAATATCATCAAATTTCCACTCCGGGATTCGCAACGATTTCAAGAAACCTCCTGGCCGTTGGCACTCGGCCTTCACTAGCGCGCACGTTTGACACTTAGCCACATAGAGGCCTATGTCCTTCTTCATACCTGGCCACCAGAACAGTGTCTTCATGTCTTGGTACATCTTCGTGCTCCCCGGTTGGTTTGAGTACTTGGTATTGTGAGCCTCATACATCAACTCTTCCCGCAAAGCACCAGACTTTGGGACGCAAAACGATCACCCTTCCGCAGAAGTCCATCTTCAACCGAGAAATTTGGCCCTTCCGCTGTATAGAGCTTCATGCTCTCATCAAGCTCCATGCTCTCTGAACTCTGTCCGCAAGGTCACATTGCACCTCCGTCCAGTTCAGACATGCATTTGCACTAGCACTCCTGTCGACACAGGTAATACCCAAGGCTTCCAACTCCTGGACTAAACGTTCATCATGAATGGGCAACCAGTTTGCTCATGCTGGAGTTCTGCGACTCAAAGCATCAGCGACCATGTTCACCTTCCCGGGTGAATAATGTATCTCGATGGTGTAATCCCCGAGGAATTCCATCCACCTTCTTTGTCACATGTTCAACTCCTTTTGGTTCAACAAGTATGTTGGGGAAATGATTTATCTTAACCCCTATAAATGAGTAGAAAATGAGGTCTCAGAGTGAGATAATTAGCTTAAGTAAATATGCGTCGAATAGTAATCGACGCAACGTCGAAGTGTAGTCGACGCGCCCAGTAAAGTCGACGCACCTCTGTCGACGCTCTTTCCATATTTTCTTCTCGACATCAAGCCAGGCTGAAATCGATGCTTACGTCGAATAGTAATCGACGCACGTCGATTTCTGTGACAGATTCAAAAACACGCCAGATCTCTTTCCTTCTTTCTGTAGATCTGAATTTTATGGAACTATATTATTCTTTTCTAGCCGTTCTGAATCAATCTTTCCTTCTAAATGATTCTTGGCTAATTTGATTAATATTATTATGGACCTTATTTGAAAATAGAATGATCTCTTTCCTTCTACAGATATAATGATTATGGAAACTTTTCTTTTCTTACTATTTCTCTGACTGCTAATTGATTATTCTCCTATAGCAATATTTTTGAATAAACAGAGCTATAAATACAGAAGGAGGTCGGCAAAGAAAAACAAGAAGTGATCCACTCCATCCATTTGAAAAAGAGGAAAAGCTCCCAAGTGAAAAGTGAGAAAGCTGAGAAAGTGAAAGAGTGTTGCAGCAAGAAAAAGCCTTCTTCTTCTTCTTCCTCCTCCTGAAGTCATACTGCTGCAAAATTCTGAAAGCTCTCACTAAAAGAGAGAAAGGCTTACAATCTCCTTCTCACTACAGAAGAGAGATTACATTCACTATACTTGTGCTTCTAATCTTCTTGCTAGGAAGAAGATTCCTTCTTACATAAATTGTTTCTTGTTCTTGTTCTTCTTCTTCTTCTTATTTCATTTTCAATAGTGTAAAAGAGTTTTTAGAATTTCTCTTCAAAAAATTCAGTTGTAGTGGTTCTAAGAGTCTCCTTATCAAAAGACTCAGGCTGGTTCTAAGAGTCTCCTTATCAAAAGACTCAGTGCAAGATAGTGAATTCCTACCAAGGGGGTAGAAGAGTGGACTACCCAAAGTTTGGGGAACCACTATATTTCTTTGTGTTGTGCTGTGTTTTTCTTTTTGCTATTTCTTTCTTTATTTGCTTAATTCTTGTTGGTGTGTGGGAAGCTTAGATCTGTGATTATTACACACACACATATATATATATATATATATTTATTAACTTTGCACAAAATATTTTTAAATCTCTATTCACCCCCACTAGATAATTCTAGTGAGGTTAACTGTGCACTTTCAATTGGTATCAAAGCTAGGTTGATCAAAAAGGGGGTAACTCCCTGATCAAAAAGATCCTACCTCATATATATATATTTCAAAAAAAAAATTTATGACACAAATCAAAGATTATGCTTCCACCAGACCACCAATCTGCAACCTTGAAAAGTTTGCACTCTGGAAAACAAGAATTAGGATCTATATGAATTCTATTGATGAAGAATTATTTAATGTTATTTTGACAGGTCCTCTCAAGCCATATAGAAAGGACTTAAGTGGTAAAGTGACTCAAACACTTGTCCCAAGGGCTGGGTGGACAATTGATGAGAAGAAGGCAGGAACATGTGATGCAAAAGCTGTGAACATTCTTGTTTCAACCCTCTCAGATGAAATCTTTCAAAAGGTTGTTGACTGTGAATCAGCCAAAGAAATCTGGGAGGCTCTTACAAAGATAGTAGAAGGAAGTGCTGATGAAAGGAAAGATAGAAATGCTCTATTGATCTCCCAATATGAGAACTTTCAAAAGAAGCATGAAGAAAGCATATCTGAGATGTATGACAGATTCAGTCTGATCATCAATCAATTAAGGAGCTTGGATAGAGAGATCTCTCTCACAGAGATCAATGCCAAATTATTAATGAGTCTCCCAAGTTCATGGGACTCAAGAATATGGGCAATAAGAGATACTAGAGGACAAAAGGAAATCTCAACAGATGCCCTCTTAGGAAAACTCAAATCCTATGAGCAACTACTAAAAACTAGAGAAGAGAAGGAAAGAAGGGAAAACACTCCAACCTCCTCAAAAGATAGAAACATTGCATTAAAAGCAACAAAAGAGGAAACCCCTTTTACTGAAGAAGAATTATTCAGCCTCCTGGCCAGAAGATTCAAGAAATGGGTCAGGAAAGATGGGTATAGAAGGAGAGAGTCAAAACCAAGCTATGATAAGACTCCTACTAAAGAAATTATTTGCTACTCCTGCAGGAAAACTGGACATATTGCTCCAGAATGTCCAGAAAATGCTGAGAAAAAGAAAGATCTGAAAAAGAAAGATCTCAAGAGAAAGGAGAAAAAGAAAGAAAGAGGCTTCATTGCAGAAGCTTGGAGTGAAACAGATTCTGAAGACAGCACCTCATCTAAAAGTGACAATGAAGAGTCTAAGCAAGAAGACCTATGCTTAATGGCTCTTGGAAGCTCAAAAAAAGAATATGTTGCTGAATCATGGAGTGAAATAGGTTCAGAAGGAAGCATCTCTTCTGAAGATAATAAAAAAGATTCAACAACAAAAGCAAATAGCCTTATTCTCATAGAGGAATCTGAGGATAAGGATGAGGTAAGCATTTTTGATGAAATAGATTTTCTATGTGATGATTTCAAAAATGATTTTAAAGGATTCTGTTTAGATCAACTAAAAGGTAAACAAGAAATTAAGGATCTAAAATAACAAATTAATATGAGAAAAATTGAGGATACATGTTCAAAAAATTATGAACTAAGGTGTGAAATCTATAAAAGAGAAAAGGAAATAAATAGTGCTAAAATAGAAAATCAACTCCTTAAGAATAAGGTATCCCAGGCAAAAGCTTTTGAAGAATCTATAAAAGTCAGAAGCTAAACACTTAAAGAAATCACTAAAAAACAAACAATCAGACATAAGAATCTGGGGCTAGGGGCTGATCCGTCAACCAGTTCAATACCATCTACCAAACCTGCTTGGATGAGCCCTGTTAAATTTACTAAACCCATCAAATCAACAAACTTAGAAGAAGACTCACAAAATAAAGACTTCACCTTCAAGGAGATAAACCATTTTGATGAAACATCATACTATTCAGATGAAGACTCTCAAACTCCTTTTGAGAAGGCAACTAGGCCAAAAGAAACAATTCATAAAGAAATAAATCTCCAACCAGAAAAAGGGAAAAAAATTTGTGAAGACACAATTGAGTCGACTCCATATCGACGTATGATTGATAGTACGTCGAATTCTACTCGACGCAATCTCTCAGATGCTTCGACCTCAAATCGACGCATGAATAAAATTACGTCGACTTACAATCAACGCAACTACTTCTATGCATCGATTCCAGATCAACGCAATCAAGAGAAAGCGTCGAATATATATCGACGCAACTCTCAACATACGTCGAATAGATATCGACGCATAAAACCTTAGAGCAACTTAAATACAGGACATATCTATCCTTCAAAAATTTTCTATCTTAACCCCCATTCAGGACCCATTCATCCTGATCAAAATTTCTATCCTAATCAAAACTTTTATCCTAATCAACAACTCTATCCTAATAAACACCTCTATCCCTCTCTAAACTCAAATTCTCATAATCTAAAGACAATCAGGTGTTATATCTGTAATAAAACTGGCCACATTGCCAAACAATGTTGGCATAATCAATCCAACTGTCTATAAAATTACTCCAAGGCTGACTTAGAAAACCTTAGGATTAAGAAGAAATAATCTATCAAGAAAAACTTAGAATTTTCAAGACAAAATAAAAGTCACGTCGATTTCTTAATCGACGCATCGTCGATAGAAAGCCCTAACATCTCAATTCAGACTGTACCGACACATACATCGACTTCCACTCGACGCAACGTCAACTTCATGAAAAAGAGCGGCAATACTAAAATATTTTCGGTCACTTCTACTGTAGTACCGAATAAACCTTGAGTTGTGTCTCGTCTCGACGTTTCACCTAACTTAAATAAAATCTTCAGTTAGAAATCTGCACGCTCTCTGCATCTCTCATCCTTCTCACTTCTCAGTCCAGCCATCTCTACCTCTCTCTCTCACTGACCAAAATGGCTCCCAAGATCAACTCTGGTTTCGATATTGATCTTGACTCTTTCCAACCCGCCGCCGAAAACTACAAGAGCATCATAGCTCTTTTCACTGAAGCCGGTCTAAACAAACTCATTTCAACAAGATGCAAACTCCTGGAAATAGAACTCACTAAGTTGATGAATCATGTTCAGATATCTGAACAAGGAGAGATTACAGGAACAATCCATGAAACACCTGTCTCAATCTCTGCAGAACATCTTAGGGACACCTTTGATCTTCCATCAGGTACACACCAACACTATCCTTGTTCAAATCAAAGGGAAAGCAAATTATTTTCTAAGAGTAGCTAAATGAATCTCCATCATCATTCCCTTATCAGGTAATGAACCTGTGGAACTCACCCCTGAGGAAATCAAAAACTTATTAATCACCATGAAATTCTCCAGAGATAGACCAATCAACTTGAAGAAAATAGACTTCTCTGATGAATATAGGCTCTTGGCAGACATAGTAGAAAAAATACTACTATGCAAAATCTCTGCCCATGATGCAGTGCCCAAGCAGCAACTGAACATTATGGGGGCCCTTGTGCTGAAAAAGAAGATAGACTGGGGCAGCTGCTTATTGAAGATGATAGGCTACAAATATTCTCATAAAGAGAATGCCTACAAGAGGATCATGAGTCAGGTACTCCTTCACTCCTTCCCTGACCTATGTAGGTCAAAAGGAATTCACATTCTTCCTGGAAAAAGGATGTCCATAGCCCTCTTTTCAAAATAGACCAGTCAAATCCCCAAGCCTGGTTCCATTCCTGAAAGGTCTCCCTCTCCTCCTCCTAATTCTCCTGTGCATCCATCTTCACCTCCACATACAGACATCTCTTCCCTACCAACATCATCCACACCAATTCAATCACCACCTCTTCCTCCTCTTACTATCACATCCTCTGTACCTACATCATCTCACATACCTCATATATCAACAATCACTTCTCCACCTTTATCCCCTCCACCATTAACTCCTTCACCAACACACCCTGAACCATCTCCATCCACTGAAACTCTCATCACTCAGTGTATCCAGTCAGCAACCCAAAGATTTCAAGAAATGCTAGATGGACACTGCCTTCCAATTCACTCCTCTATCAGGCACATGCAAACCAAGTTGGATGGGGTAAATGCCTCTTTGCAAGTACTCAAAACCTCTGTGTCTTCATCTAAGGTTACTAAATAATTCTTAACCTCCTTGGCTAAGAAGGTCAAGAAGGGGGAGAAGTTAGATGAAGAGCAGCTCTCCAGTCACAAATCTCACTCACACAAATCCTCTCCAACATCAAAATCTGATAGTCTTGCTCTTCTCAATACCATTAGGAATGAAATAGTACCTGAGCTACATACTACAGAACAGACAACAGATGTACTTTCTATAGCAAGAGAAGCTGAACAACAAGTAGTTCTCTCTCAAGGGGAGACAAGTAGAGTAGAGAAAGAAGTTGAAAAGGAAGCTGAGGCTGAAGGTGTGGATGAAAGTGAAAAAGAAAAAGAAGCTGAAGCTCAGGGGGAGCCAGATGCTGTCATAGCTGAAGCTGGAGCTGAGAAAGAAGCTGAAGAAGCAGAAAAAGAAAGTGTAAAGGAAGTTCTATCTCAGGGGGAGGAGACTGCTTTGACTCAGGGGGAGCTGAATGAACATCTTGCTACTGAGAAGGAGCAACTCACCTCTATAAAAAGACCTGATCTCCCTTTAGTATTCTCTAGGAAGAGAAAAACTCCTTCTACTCCTCCTGAATGATATGCTGAACAATTTTGAGCAGAGCTCTATTTTTAATGCTTAAGTACTGCTTGATCTGTATAAAAAGTCTTTTATATGATTTCTTTTTCCATTATCTTCTGATTACCTAATATATCTCTTTTCTATAAATATGCTTTGATGTGTCGATTAAAAGCTGATAAAATTTCTCTCTGAATGGGGTTAAGACAAATGGGGGAGATTGTCAGGGAAATGATTTATCTTAACCCCTAGAAATGAGTAGAAAATGAGGTCTCAAAGTGAGATAATTAGCTTAAGTAAATATGCGTCGAATAGTAATCGACGCAGCGTCGAAGTGTAGTCGACGCACCCAGTAAAGTCGACGCACCTCTGTCGACGCTCATTCCATATTTTCTTCTCGACGTCTAGCCAGGCTGAAATCGACGCTTACGTCGAATAGTAATCAACGCACGTCGATTTCTGTGACAGATTCAAAAACACGCCAGATCTCTTTCCTTCTTTCTGTAGATCTGAATTTTATGGAATTATATTATTCTTTTCTAGCCATTCTGAATCAATCTTTCCTTCTAAATGATTCTTGGCTAATTTGATTAAGATTATTATGGACCTTATTTGAAAATAGAATGATCTCTTTCCTTCTACAGATATAATGATTATGGAAACTTTCCTTTCTTACTATTTCTCTGACTGCTAATTGATTATTCTCCTATAGCAATATTTTTTGAATAAACAGAGCTATAAATACAGAAGGAGGTCGGCAAAGAAAAACAAGAAGTGATCCACTCCATCCATTTGAAAAAAAGGAAAAGCTCCCAAGTGAAAAGTGATAAAGCTGAGAAAAGTGAAAGAGTGATGCAGAAGGAAAAAGCCTTCTTCTTCTTCTTCCTCCTCCTGAAGTCATACTGCTGCAAATTTCTGAAAGCTCTCACTAAAAGAGAGAAAGGCTTACAATCTCCTTCTCACTACAGAAGAGAGATTACATTCACTATACTTGTGCTTCTAATCTTCTTGCTAGGAAGAAGATTCCTTCTTACATAAATGTTTCTTGTTCTTGTTCTTGTTCTTCTTCTTCTTATTCTTATTTCAATTTCAATAGTGTAAAAGAGTTTTTAGAATCTCTCTTCAAAAAATTCAGTTGTAGTGGTTCTAAGAGTCTCCTTATCAAAAGACTCAGGCTGGTTCTAAGAGTCTCCTTATCAAAAGACTCAGAGCAAGATAGTGAATTCCTACAAAGGGGGTAGAAGAGTGGACTACCCAAAGTTTGGCGAACCAGTATATTTCTTTGTGTTGTGCTGTGTTTTTCTTTTTGCTATTTCTTTCTTTATTTGCTTAATTCTTGTTGGTGTGTGGGAAGCTTAGATCTGTGATTATTACACATATATATATATATTTATTAACTTTGCACAAAATATTTTTAAATCTCTATTCACCCCCCCCCCCCCCCCCTCTAGAGAATTCTAGTGAGGTTAACTGTGCACTTTCAATTGGTATAAAAGCTAGGTTGATCAAAAAAGGGGTAACTCCTTGATCAAAAAGATCCTACCTCATATATATATATTTCTAAAAAAAAAAATTTTATGGCACAAATAAAAGATTATGCTTCCACCAGACCACCAATCTGCAACCTTGAAAAGTTTGCACTCTGGAAAACAAGAATTAGGATCTATATGAATTCTATTGATGAAGAATTATTTAATGTTATTTTGACAGGTCCTCCCAAGCCTTATAGAAAGGACTCAAGTGGTAAAGTGACTCAAACACTTGTCCCAAGGGCTGAGTGGACAGTTGATGAGAAGAAGGCAGGTGATGCAAAAGCTGTGAACATTCTTGTCTCAACCCTCTCAGATGAAATCTTTCAAAAGGTTGTTGACTGTGAATCAGCCAAAGAAATCTGGGAGGCTCTTACTAAGATAGTAGAAGGAAGTGCTGATGAAAGGAAAGATTGAAAGACTCTATTGATCTCCCAATATGAGAACTTTCAAAAGAAGCATGAAGAAAGCATATCTGAGATGTATGACAGATTCAGTCTGATCATCAATCAATTAAGGAGGTTGGATAGAGAGATCTCTCTCACAGTGATCAATGCCAAATTATTAATGAGTCTCCCAAGTTCATGGGACTCAAGAATATGGGCAATAAGAGATACTAGAGGACAAAAGGAAATCTCAAAAGATGCCCTCTTAGGAAAACTCAAATCCTATGAGCAACTACTGTAAACCAGAGAAGATAAGGAAAGAAGGGAAAACACTCCAACCTCCTCAAAAGATAGAAACATTGCATTAAAAGCAACAGAAGAGGAAACCCCTTTTACTGAAGAAGAATTATTCAGCCTCCTGGCCAGAAGATTCAAGAAATGGGTCAGGAAAGATGGGTCTAGAAGGAGAGAGTCAAAACCAAGGTATGATAAGACTCCTACTAAGGAAATTATTTGCTACTCCTGCAGGAAAACTGGACATATTGCTCCAGAATGTCCAGAAAATGCTGAGAAAAATAAAGATCTGAAAAAGAAAGATCTCAAGAGAAAGGAGAAAAAGAAAGAAAGAGGCTTCATTGCAGAAGCTTGGAGTGAAACAGATTCTGAAGACAGCACCTCATCTAAAAGTGACAATGAAGAGTCTAAGCAAGAAGACCTGTGCTTAATTGCTCTTGGAAGCTCAAAAAAAGAATATGTTGCTGAATCATGGAGTGAAACAGGTTCAGAAGGAAGCATCTCTTCTGAAGATGATAAAGAAGATTCAACAACAAAAGCAAATAGCCTTATTCTCATAGAGGAATCTGAGGATAAGGATGATGTAAGCATTTTTGATGAAATTGATTTTCTATGTGATGATTTCAAAAATGAATTTAAAGGATTCTGTTTAGATCAACTAAAAGCTAAACAAGAAATTAAGGATCTAAAAGAACAAATTAATATGAGAAAAATTGAGGATACATGTTCAAAAAATTATGAACTAAGGTGTGAAATCTATAAAAGAGAAAAGGAAATAAACAAGTATGTTGGGGAAATGATTTATCTTAACCCCTATAAATGAGTAGAAAATGAGGTCTCAGAGTGAGATAATTAGCTTAAGTAAATATGCGTCGAATAGTAATCGACGCAACGTCGAAGTGTAGTCGACGCGCCCAGTAAAGTCGACGCACCTCTGTCGACGCTCTTTCCATATTTTCTTCTCGACATCAAGCCAGGCTGAAATCGATGCTTACGTCGAATAGTAATCGACGCACGTCGATTTCTGTGACAGATTCAAAAACACGCCAGATCTCTTTCCTTCTTTCTGTAGATCTGAATTTTATGGAACTATATTATTCTTTTCTAGCCGTTCTGAATCAATCTTTCCTTCTAAATGATTCTTGGCTAATTTGATTAATATTATTATGGACCTTATTTGAAAATAGAATGATCTCTTTCCTTCTACAGATATAATGATTATGGAAACTTTTCTTTTCTTACTATTTCTCTGACTGCTAATTGATTATTCTCCTATAGCAATATTTTTGAATAAACAGAGCTATAAATACAGAAGGAGGTCGGCAAAGAAAAACAAGAAGTGATCCACTCCATCCATTTGAAAAAGAGGAAAATCTCCCAAGTGAAAAGTGAGAAAGCTGAGAAAAGTGAAAGAGTGCTGCAGCAAGAAAAAGCTTTCTTCTTCTTCTTCCTCCTCCTGAAGTCATACTGCTGCAAATTTCTGAAAGCTCTCACTAAAAGAGAGAAAGGCTTACAATCTCCTTCTCACTACAGAAGAGAGATTATATTCACTATACTTGTGCTTCTAATCTTCTTGCTAGGAAGAAGATTCCTTCTTACATAAATTGTTTTTTGTTCTTCTTCTTCTTATTATTCTTATTCTTATTTCAATTTCAATAGTGTAAAAGAGTTTTTAGAATCTATCTTCAAAAAATTCAGTTGTAGTGGTTCTAAGAGTCTCCTTATCAAAAGACTCAGGCTGGTTCTAAGAGTCTCCTTATCAAAAGACTCAGTGCAAGATAGTGAATTCCTACCAAGGGGGTAGAAGAGTGGACTACCCAAAGTTTGGGGAACCACTATATTTCTTTGTGTTGTGCTGTGTTTTTCTTTTTGCTATTTCTTTCTTTATTTGCTTAATTCTTGTTGGTGTGTGGGAAGCTTAAATCTGTGATTATTACACATATATATAGTTTTATTAACTTTGCACAAAATATTTTTAAATCTCTATTCGCCCCCCTCTAGAGAATTCTAGTGAGGTTAACTGTGCACTTTCAAAGTACTTAAGGCTCTTATGATCCGTAAAGATGTCAACCTTCATGCCATATAAATAATGACGTCATAGCTTCAGGGCGAATATCACCGCCGCCAACTCCAAGTAGTGGACTGGATAGTTTCTTTCATGCACCTTCAGCTTGCGTGAGCCGTACGCTAGCACCTTTCCAAAATGCAGGAAGACCTAAGCTACTCCCTGAGGCATCGCTATAGATTTCATAGCCGTCCATACCACATGGCAAACACAAAATAGGTGCCATAGTCAGACGACTCTTCAGTTCTTCAAAAGCACGTGCGCACTCCGACGACCACACAAACTTCTAATCTTTTCTCATTAAGGTAGTGAGAGGTAAAATTATCCGCGAGAAATTCTCCACGAACTGCCTATAGTAGTCGGCAAGTCCCAGAAAATGCCGAATTTCCACCACTGGACAACACAGGCCACTCCCGTATCGCCTCTATCTTCGCCGGGTCCACAGCAATACCCTCCCCGCTAATGACATGACTGAGAAATGCCACTGACGATTGCCAAAACTCGCACTTAGAGAATTTGGCATAAAGTCGATTCCTCCTCAAGGTGTGCAAAACCAACCTCAAATGGTTTGCATGATCATCCTCCGACTGCGAGTAAACCAATATGTCATCTATGAAGATGATCACAAATCGGTCCAGACACTCCCAAGAGGTTTTGTTCATCAAATCCATGAATACCGATGGTGCATTTGTCAATCCGAACGACATCAAAATGAACTCATATTGTCTATAGCGTGTGCCAAACGCTGTATTGGGAATGTCACTCTCCCTTATATGCAACTAATAGTAACCAGACTTCAAATCCAGCTTTGAGTAGACAGTTGATCCCACCAACTGAACAATTAAATCATTGGTCCTCAGAATCAGATACTTATTCTTCTCCGTCAGCTTGTTCAGCTCTCGATAGTCAATGCATAGGCGCAGGCTCCCATCCTTCTTTTTCACGAAGAGGACCAGCGCATTCCAAGAGGAACCACTTGGACATATGTAGCCCTGCTCTAGCAATTCCTGTAACTGAACCTTCAGTTCCGCCATCTCCTTTGGCGCCACTCTGTATAGTGCATGGGCCACAGGTTTCGCACCTGGCACCAGATCAATAGGGAAGTCTGTGAAATTTTCCGTAGATCTAGGAGTGAGCAGGAATTGTACAACTAAAAGTTATAGCCAATCAACCAGAAGCACATGAAGCAAACACATTCTTTATTGATGCTAGCAGAAAACTTCATTATAAGGCGAGGTATACATGGCGAGATATGATTTTGCCAGTACACAAAAATAGGAGAGAAAAAACAAGCTGAAAGGATAACCAACGGTCTGCCAACCGAGACCGCCTGACCGCTCGACCTGACAGTCTGCTCGACTAGAGAACAAGATCGCCCGAACTGCCTCCCTGCGACTTGAACAACACCAACTGAGAACCCCACGAACTCCCGAACTCCACTGATCCTCCCGAACTCCAGCAACCCGCACTACAAGTCGCGATACCGCCCGAACACCTTCAGAAGAGGAGGTGACCGCTGCTACCCGCACAATCCGCAGAAGCTGCACAAGACAAGTTCGATCAGCTAACCGGCTGGTCACAAGAAAGAGACCGCAAGAACAGGACGCGAGCTCAGCTTACACTTAGTGCGATTTGTAATTTTGCTGCTACAGTGACTCTTATTTATAGGCGGGCGACCTGATCCAGTCACTGCCCTATGAGATGGAGTCACCACCCTTGACCGCGCGACCAGACCGATCAACCCGCGCGATCAGCAAAAAGAACCTCCTGCTTAGTGAGCTCACCGACTTCAACAGAAGCCGCGCGATCATGACCACTCACCTGGTCATGACACTCACCACCTGTGTTCGCCACCCGACCTCCTCCAGAGACCGCGAACACACTAGGCCGACTAGGACAACAGCCTGCCAAATCAATCAAACACCTGTGACCGCATATACCAGCAGATCGCCGAAGGACCAGCTATGCGAACACAAACCAGAGACCGCACGACTAAGAAGACCTTAGTCCGCGTGCACCACAAAGAAATTGGACAGCCACCAGACCGGGCTGCCCCCACCACGCGATCACGAGCACCAGATCGCGCGGTTATACCAAATAGAATATAGCTCCCCATGCGGTCACACGACCAGACCGCGTGGCCTCACCTCGGCACCCTTGGACAGAAGAACGACGGTCACGCCGAATAGCCCACGACTGGACCAGAGAGGTCAGACCGCCAGAGGAGACCGCAAGACCATGCAGTCAGACCAAACCGCGCGGTCTCCCCCCAGACCACCAACTCCACAAACTTCCACTTCAACATTTTCAACACTCCCCCTTGAAGTGGGAAGTTGAAAATAGCCCAAGTAAACTCCTTAGCCGAGTGAACGGCCCCTTCGCCAGCGCCTTTGTGAATTTGTCAGCAATGTTGTCCTGACTCCAAACATGCTCGACCGAAAGAGACCCCTCCCGCACCTTCTCATGAATGAAATGATGCTCGATCTCGATATGCTTAGTCCTCGCGTGACAAACTGGATTAGTAACCAGTTTGAGAGCACTCTCATTGTCACCGCGGAGCAGAGTCAGACCCGAACCTCTTTATGGACATCTCCTACCAACCTCCTAAGCCAGATGGCTTCTTGAGCTGCCAAGGCCGAAGCCTTGTATTTCGCTTCCGTTGTTGAGACAGACACGGAATCCTGCTTCTTGCTGCACCATGATATAGCCGTGGAGCCCGCCATGAAGACGTATCCAGACGTCGACTTCCGATCATCTGAATCTACCCCGTAATCAGCATCCATGTACCCATACACCTCGAAGCCCGCATCCCTCCTGTAAAGGGGACCCATATCCGAAGATGCCTTGACATACTTCAGTATATTCTTGGCTGCTAGTAGATGAGGCATCCATGGTTCCGCCATATAACGACTCACCCGGCCAACTGCATATGCAATATCCAGCCTGGTAATCGTCATATAGATCAAGCTCCCAACCAGAGCACGGAACACCAGCGGATCTTCCAGAATCCTCCCCTCATCCTTGCGAAGTTTCATGGCCTTCTCCAGAGGTGTGGAAATGAACTTCCCTTCCTTCATGCCGAACCGCTCCACGATTCGCTCTGCATATCCAGCCTAGGACACCAGCACTCCACTTTCCTTCCTCTGCACTTCGAGTCAAAGGAAATGGTGAAGCTCACCTAAGTCCTTCATCTCGAACCTGATAGATAGCTCAGCCCGAAGCTTTGCTACCTCCTCCTTCGAATTCCCCGTCACGATCATATCGTCGACGTAAAGCAGCACGATGACTTGAAGCTCCCCGCTCTTCTTGACGAACGAACAAGCTTGAGTCTGAGTCTGAAACACCAAACCCACAGAATAGGAGATATTCTGCTATCTTTCCATACCACGCCCTCGGCGCTTGCTTCAACCCATACAGGGCCTTCTTCAGCTTGCAGACATAGTCAGGAAAATCTTTAGACATGAAGCCTGGTGGCTGGACCATGAAGATGTCCTTGTTAATCTCGACGTATAAGAACGCATTCTTTACGTCGAGCTGCCAAATCTACCACCCCCAACATGCCGCCAAGGCAATCACAACCCAAACTGAAGTCATTTTTGCCACCGGACTGAATGTCTCTTCATAGTCTTCACCGTATTGCTGTGAGAACCCCTGAGCCACAAGGCGAGCCTTGTATCGCTCGATACTTCCGTCAGCCTTCTTCTTGAGCTTATAGACCCACTTGCATGTCACAGGGGTGATACCCTTGGGCCTGGGCACCAGAGACCAAGTCTCATTCGTCTCAAGAGCACTCATATCTTCCTGCATAGCTGAATCCCACTGTTCCACGCCTTTGGCCTTTTCAAAGCTCGACGGTTCACTCTCATCCAAGGGACCAGCAAAGAAACACAAGACAAAGCTCACCATGTTTCCTCCTGTATAGCGATCACGGGCAATGATTGTTTGCTTCGATCTCCGCAACGCCTTACCCTGACTCGCAGTATCTTTAGCTGCTTCTTCCCTAGCTCCCCTTCCAGACATACTCGGAGCATCGCTCCCCCTGCTTCCTGATCCAGAAGTCTCCGCCTCAGAACTAGATATTGATGGACCACCTGGTGACACAGGCAGCTCCACCTGAAGATTTTCCACAGCTTTCTCCGGCTCCTCCACCCTGTTTTCTGGTAGCTCAACACCAGAGCTTCCCTTGTAGGATGTCACCTCGTCGAACACGACGTCGCAAGATACAATAAATCTCCGCGTCTCCGGGTCCATAAACTTCCAACCCTTCTTCCGATCATCATAACCCACGAAGACTAGCTTCCTTGCTTTCGCATCTAGCTTCATCCAAAGCAAATCTGGAATATGCACATAACAGGTGGAACCAAACACCCGAAGGTGCGCCACGCTTGGTTTTTCCTTGAACATCATCTCATGCGGGGTCAACATATTGATAGGACTAAGAGGCATCCTGTTGATGACGTAAGCAACACAAGACATTCCCTCTGCCCAGAAGGACTTTGGGATACTCTTGGCATGCAGCCAACACTTGCAGGTCTCCGTCAAATGACGGATCTTCCGCTCTGCAACTCCGTTTTGTTGTGGAGTATGTGCACAAGTAAGCTCCCTCCGGATGCCTGCCTTCCTGCAAAAAGTAGAGAACTCACCAGAGGTGAACTCCCCTCCGTTGTCAGTTCTCAGCTTCTTAACCCGCAGGCCAAGCCGACCCTCCACAAGCTCCTTGAACTCCATGAACTTGGAAAACGCCTCCGCCTTCTCCTTCAGGAAATAAACCCAGACATATCTGGTGTGATCATCGATCAACACCAGCATATACCTGCTGCCTCCGAGGCTTGGGGTAGCAGTCGGTCCCATTAAGTCACTGTGGATGCACTCCAACGACACACTACTCCTTGTCTGCGACTTGTCAAATGGTAGTCGATGAGACTTGCCGAACTGACATCCTGCGCACACATGACCGTCTCCGTAGGAGGATAGACTAGGCAGGCCCTTGACCAGACCTTTCACCGCCATAGCCTTCAGCTTATCCATCCCTACATGCCCCAACCTCTCATGCCATATCACGGCACTATCATTCGTCCTCATCTTGTCGACATAAGAACTTGTCGGTAGAACGAACAATTCTTTAGCTCTCCTCCCGACATGAACGACATCAGCCTTCACCGCCTCCACATTTCATAGAAACTTCACTTCTGTTGGGCCGAACAAAACGTGATACCCAGCGTCAACATCGTTGGTCACGGAGAAGAGGTTTTTACTCATTCCGGGCACATGATAGACACTCTTCAAAGTTAGTGGCCCTCTATCACTGCCCAAGGAAACAACCCCCACCTTCTCGACACTATGCACGGTATTATCAGCAGTTATAATGGCATCATTACCTGAGTAGGGCTGCGCTGAAGTCAGCTTCGACTCGTCCCCGGTGAGGTGATGACCACACCCCGAGTCCACGATCCAGTCCTCCTGATAGTTGATAGGAGCCGCAGCTCCAACAGAAGCCGAGAAGGCTCCTCCCCATCCTCCACCAATCTGCCTGGCTTCAGCTTCCTCCTTTCCTGCAGCAGCATGCCCTGGCTGAAGATTCACCCGGCAATCCTTCTTGATGTGACCAAGCTTCCCGCACCTAAAGCACTTTGGACCTTCTCCCTTCTTCTTCCCTTTAGCCTTGGGAGCATAGCCCCTCTCTTGCTGTACAGAAGTTGAAGGCCCATTGCCTCCTCCAGCGGTCTTCTTCTTCTTATCCCACTTCTTCTTCTTCCCCGTGAAGAGAACCTCGCCTTCTCTCCCAAACACTGACACCCCCACCATCTGCCTTGCCAGACTCTCCTGCGACGCAAGCAAATTTTCCAGCTCCAGCAGAGATGGCTGATTTGCCCAACTCTGCACCGACATCACAAAGGCCACATACTCCTTCCACAAGCCACGGATGATGTGCCTCTTCAGCTTCTCAGAAATTGGCTCATTAGGATCCAGTGTTGAAATCACAGCGCACAGGTTCTTCATCTTCAAGAAGAACGTAGAGATAGAAAGATCACCTTGAGCCGATCTGGCCAGCTCATTTTCTAGGAATTGAAGTCTTGCCACATTCTTCTTGTTAAACAGCCCATCCAGGGCTCTCCAGATCTCAGCAGCTGATCCACACCCCAAGATGTGATCGAACAAATCAGGTGATATTGAATTTTTCTGGGCGAACTCTGCTTTGGCATTAATTCGCCTCCAGTTCCTCACCTCATGACCGTTATCCCCAATCAGGATAAATTCCTCCGTGCTCTCTCCTCCAACCACCTCCCAGAGGTCCTCACCCAGAAGATAACTCTGCATACACGACTTCCACTTCATAAAGTTAGTCGATGTAAGCATCTCAATTCCAATACCCCTTGCTTCCATGGCTCTACCACTGGTTCCTTCTTCACAAAGGCGATGGCAACTTTTAGTTATTCACTGCTCTATCCACTCCAACCTCCTTCTGATACCATGTGAAATTCTTCGTAGATCTAGGAGTGAGCAGGAATTGTATAACTAAAAGTTATAGTCAATCAACCAGAAGCACATGAAGCAAACACAATCTTTATTGATGCTAGCAGAAAACTTCATTACAAGGCGAGGTATACATGGCGAGACATGATTTCGCCAGTACACAAAAACAGGAGAGAAAAAACAAGCTGAAAGGATAACCAGCAGTCTGCCAACCGAGACCGCCTGACCGCTCGACCTGACAGTCCGCTCGGCTAGAGAACAAGATCACCCGAACTGCCTGCCTGTGACTTGAACAACACCAACTGAGAACCCCGCGAACTCCCAAACTCCCGAACTCCACTGATCCTCCCGAACTCGAGCAACCCGCACTGCAAGCCGCGAGACCTCCTGAACACCTTCAGAAGAGGAGGTGACCGCTGCTACCTGCACAATCTGCAGAAGCTGCACAAGACAAGTTCGATCAGCTAACTGGCCGGTCACAAAAAAGAGACCGCAAGAACAGGACGCGAGCTCAGCTTACACTTGGTGCGATTTGTAATTTTGCTGCTACAGTGACTCCTATTTATAGGCGAGCGACCTGATCCAGTCACCGCCCTATGAGATAGAGTCACCACCCTTGACCGCGCGACCAGACCGGTCAACCCGCGCGATCAGCAAAAAGAACCTCCTGCTTAGTGAGCTCGCCGACTTCAACAGAAGCCGCGTGATCATGACAACTCGCCAGGTCCTGAAACTCACCACCTGTGTTCGCCACACGACCTCCTCCAGAGACCGCGAACACACTAGGCCGACTAGGACAACAGCCTGCCAAATCGACCAAACACCTGTCACCGCATATACCAGCAGATCACCGAAGGACCAGCTATGCGAACACAAACCGGAGACCGCACGACTAAGAAGACCTTAGTCTGCACGCACCACAAAGAAACCGGACAGCCACCAGACCGGGCTGCCCCCACCACGCGATCACGAGCACCAGATCGCGCGGTTACACTGAATAGAATACAGCTCGCCACGCGGTCACACGACCAGACCATGTGGCCTCACCTCGGCAACCTTGGACAGAAGAACGGCGGTCACGCCGAATATCCCACGGCTAGACCAGAGAGGTCAGACCGCCAGAGGAGACCGCAAGACCGTGCGGTCAGACCAGACCGCACGGTCTCCCCCCAGACCGCCAACTCCACAAACTTCCACTTCAACATTTTCAACAAAGTCGATCTCCCCCTGGGGTGGAATCTCAGGGAGATCCTTAGGGAACACATCCGCAAACTCTGACACGATAAGAATGTCACTTAAATAGTACTTTGGCTCTACAACCTCCAATAGCGTGAAGAATAGCTCTGCGCCCTTCTGAACGTCTTTGACCACTTGGAGAGCAGACATCGGCGTCTTGCTCGATCCTCACATACCAGCGAATTTGGTCTCGCATCCAGTGCCCTGTCCCAGATTGATTTCCTTCGAGTTGCAATCAATACAAGCACGCTGATCCGAGAGCCAGTCCATGCCAAAGATCACGTCGAACTCAGATATGGGCAATACAGATCCTTCCATCCTAAACTCACGATTCCCTATTTGCACCCAAACACAACAAGTCCTATCCGCACACATCAAGCACCCGTTAGGCAGCAAAACATCCAATATATTAGTTGATAAAATGGAAAGCACTCCGATATGCAACACGAAGTCCTTGGATAGAAAAGGAATGAGAAGCGCCTGTATCGAACAGTGCTCTTGCCGGATGGTCCAGTACTAGGATAAAACCTGATTTTCCAACGCAATTCTCTGCATGGAAGGGAGGAACCTGGCCAGAAACAGTCTTGAGAATTCTTCCATTGAAACGTCAGATAGCTACCTGCCAGTAAGCTAGTGCAACTCCACCTCATCCCACCATAGTCTTGCCTCTCCATCTAGTAGGAAAGTGGTTATGATCACCTTCTGTCCTTTTTCCATCTCTGAAGCTATCAGGGTTCTCTTTACCCGAGATAGCCAAACTTCTGCATGCGTTGGTGTTCCTACCCCTTCAAACAAAGGAGAGTGGAAGCTTAGAAAATGCTTCAGATGATGACTAGTCGCTTGTATCGCCTCGACCGGTACTACAGGTACTGGTCTTTCCACAGTTGGCTCAACTGCGGCAACCGGCATCGGGGCCACCCCAAGGGCAGGAGGCGGTACATGCCTTCCTGGCTGCGCATTGATCATGGCAAACACAGCTTCAACAATCAATCTTATCATTTCAGCAGAAGGAGGAGGTGTAGGCATCTCAGCAGATGCACTACTCTCAGGAGTGTGTCGGGGTTGGTACTGCCCCGTACCACTTCTAGTCACCTATAATTATGTAACACACAATTTTGCGACTAATAAACATAGCAAACAATAAACAAGAGAACACTCAGGTTCCACAAATACTATTTTTAGCATGTTTCATGTGTGTTTTTCATTCATAAGTGGACATTCATGGGTTCTTTTCATGTTATACCGGCAACGCATGTGTGTGCTCACCACCCCTTAAAATAATTCGACCATGAATTCGACGAAGGAAATGAGACTAGAGTCTGATACCAAATTGTAACACCCCCATCCGTCACAAATAATATAACAGAAGGTCCGGCCGGGGCTTCACGCGATATTATACGGACAGACGACACATTACTAAATGAAACCAAATAATTCTTTTATTTCCAAAACGCACCCTAAGACAGAGCTGCATTCTAGCAGAAGCTTTTAAAAGAGATGAAATAACCACCCAACGAGGAATGTCCACTAAACATAGAAAACCCGGAATGAAAAGACGCACAACCAAAGACTGGCCTTAAGGCCTTACATCAATACTGTTTAAACAAAGAGAAGCATTTTGCATACATCGGCACGCATGCCAACAACATATGAAAGAAACTAAACAAAACATTCGGGCCTTCGAGGGCCGGCTCAGCACAAGGGCTTCAACGCGCTACTTCCCGCTCGGCTCACCTGCCCCTGCATAAGAACATTCCACCAAGCGGTGGCAAACAAAGCAACGGTCAGCATAGCTGACCAAATTATAACGACCCCACCCCTTTCTCGGGGTGGCGGAGCTTCTTCCCTACAAGCAGTTATCATAATCACAAAGAGCTAGAGTGTGTCGTAAAAGCACCAAACATCACAAACGTTGGCTCGATCGACCCAACGTCTCGTGCACTCAGGGCACCTTAACGGTGTACCGGATTTCCCCGATCCCACCACCATCCTCGGTCCCAGACTAGATGGCCCAAAGTTGAGCATTCACTAACCGAGACCATATGACATCGACACTCTCCTATGGCTGTAGTGACACGCCAGATACCTTAGGTAGTCGAACTACACCACATAGGGTAGGTATAGTTGAGCTAAGCCCATTGCTCAAGTCGTCGTACCCAACACGCACGACGCGGGTTAGCCTCCCCTTGCCTGTTATCGCCTACATAACCATTTGTAATGTAACAAGGGTGGCACTCATGGCCACCTAAGTTGGGCACCCAAGGCGCGCAACTCCACATGCTAGCCCAACGGTCTCTGGGAGACGGGCTTCACAGAAGCACAATAGATATTCCCTGGGAACTAATGTCTACGATCCAAACATACACATCCCACGAAGTCTTCTTCGGGAACCCCAGAGCATCACCAATCTAGACCAACAAGTCTGGATGGGCTTCACACAGCATGCCTAATCCATACTCGCGCTTCCGTATACTAATGCAATTAAACGCGAGGATGTAAACATCAACCCGTTGGAGGGCACTCTTCTCCACCTGTCGGTGGAGAGGGGCTTCCATGCAAATATGCTAATTAAGGGCTTCACCTGCCTAAGAAGAAAAGTCGTTACCCTTGACGTGCGCTTCAGAGGCATCGCTCGGACACGAATGATGAAGGCAGAAACCCTTGCTGCTCCCCGCCAGTGCTTACGGTCGGCCACCTCTAGCCAGTGCAAGAACTCTAGCCCTAGTCGACAAGGGGCTCGACTCGGGCTTCTCCTTCCAGCAGCAAAACGAGAAATAGAGAATGGGGCTCGGGTCCTCCTCCAGGCCGATGAGAGAGAGGAGGGAGGAAGTTTCTTCCTCTTAGCTTGCGGCTACCCTAGATCCAGGAAAATCGAGAGAGAGAGGGAGAAGAAGAGGGCGGCGTTTCCCCGTGCAAATGAGAGGGAGAGGAGGGAGGAGATCAGGTTCTCCTTTCTTTAGGCCGACGGGGGGGGGGGGGGGGGGGGGGGGGGGGGGGGGGGGGGGGGGAGGTCGGGAGAGGGAGGAGAGGGCTCGGGCTCCTCCTGGCGGCTGCTCCACGCACCGAGAGCGAGAGAGATCAGGAGGGGGGAGGTGATCGCGATCTGAGAGGGAGGGGGGAGGGGATTGGGTAATGGGGGAAAAAGGGAGGGGTTTAGGTTTTAACCCTAAACCTAGCAAAGAGCTATCCGCAGACCATGCCCCTATCCGCACCCCAAACACTGCTATTCGCACCCCACCAATTAAATTGAAATTAAGGCATTACAATATAACCCTTCATCAATCTCCACCTGCTCCTAAAATTCCCCTGCTCAGTCAAGGAGAGCCCGCATGTCAGCGATTCCATGCTTTACATCAGCATGCAACATTGCCATGAGGAAGGAGTCATAGGACACGAGGATTGTGAGGAGATGAGTCCTAAATTTCACGTCAACTGCATGCGGGTTCACCAAGAGGTCTCTCAAAGGATTCCCCATTATGGGAGGAGGCGATTACGACAGCGAGTTCATCGACGTTGAGAGTCCCAGTGTGACGGATAAACGATGGCCTAAAAGAATGGGTGGGTAGAATAAAGCCAGCAAAAATAAGCTGAAGGATGAGCCACAGCCAATAGATACCTGCCGAAGATGCTGGGTTCGCACCTTGCCTTCGGGGTGAGTTCTGATGAAGGTGATCAATGGACCGAGGCCTTTGGGAAGGCATACTGTTTTCTTCCTACGGAACCATCGACAATGACTTCTCACCGGACGCTCCAGCTGGCAAAGTTAGACTCATGGCTGGCGAGGAAGTAGGGAGCACGCTCTTATGTGGTGCCTCGCCCTGACGGAGTTCGGTGTGTAGATTAGTAAAGGAGGGAACTATTTGAAAAAGAGGGCAGTATTAATATGCACTCCTCGTCAATAGCTAGGGTATAATTTCTCACATGGAATGGTGGGGAGAGACGATGAGAGGGATTTGAACTCACGTTATTGTCTCTTTTATGACCTATATCAGTTGATGAGCTCGGCAACGCCAAGTTCACAGTCTGGCTAGCGTCAACCAACTTGAAGTTACAAAACTATAATGTCAACCATCTCGTATCAAAAATTTTAGAGAATATGAAGACAAGCTGAAATTACCTGTTTCGCTGGACTAAGGAGGTTGAAGGTAGGTTGTTTTGTGCCATGCGAACTCTCATGCTCCTTGAGAGAGGACTCACACCTCACAGTCAATTCAGTAGATGTGTGTGTGCGTGTGTGTGTGTGTGGAGCGGGGAGTCTGTCCTCGGCAGAAGGTGTGTCGATCTTCCTTTTCTTCCTTGACCCTTTTTCACCACGCCCATAGGATCACATTGAAGAGAGCCCGCCGATCAGCCCAAAGATGGAGGCCGCAATGAGTTCTTCACCTTTGGACCATTAATTCACGCCAGCGGATGGAACCCCCTCTGAAGCCATGTTATTATCAACGGAGGGTAGCAACACCTATTTATTTATAGGGGATGGGAGTGGGCGAACCCGCTAATCCCATCTCTTTGTGGTCAGGGCTCACCAAATAAGGGTAGAATGATTCTTTCTAATCTCTAGCGAGCTCACAAAGAGCGGGGATTGTGTACAACCCACATTCAGTGAATATAAGGAAGGTTCGCCATCGTTAACCATATGCTAGATAACCAGACACGCCACATACAGAGAGCGAGCTTAACCCACATTCTTAGGGGCGAGCTCAGGTACTTGCCGACTAGTAGGCAAGGCGAGCCCAGGACAATCCAACCCTCAGGCTCGTCCAGGTCAATAAACATCAATCTTTGAAGGAATGGTTATCAGTACACCGTTAGGGTCTGTGAATAGTATTTTCGTTAAGGCGGAGGTCACTATACGCATAACATATGGGTATGGGAATAACATTTTGGTAAAGGCGGAGGCTGCTACCCGCAGGCCAATAAAGACTAATTTATCTTTGAGATGTTTTGCCCATAAATAAGACCACTTAGCACCTCGGAGAAGGCAGATCCAACCTCCTAGAGCTCGCACTTTCGAGTCTCTTCTTCGTGTCATCCAAGTACCGAACTCAGTACTTGGTTTAGGGAGGGGAAGTTAAGAAGAGAACTTCTTGGTGTGTGATGAGACCTCCTTGCTGCAGCTCACGAGTCTGTGTGTAGGCATTCCAATCTAGCATCGGTGAGGGTCAGATCTAGGCTTAGAATACTCGGTCTCAGGTGTCCGACGGTGGGTTAAGTAACACAAGCTACCCTCTCATGGTCCAAACTCTATTGAACGGGTATCCGGGTTTCAACAATTATATTTGAGTGCTTCTAGATCAGATATTATGTTTGTCATATGCTTATGCACTCGCTTTTAAGCCAATCCATAAGAATCTTATTTAAAAGCGGTTAAATGTATTTTAGGTATCTAGTAGGCACATCTAGACTTGGATTATGGTATCCTCAGAATGATTCATTTATATTGCATGGATATTCTGATTATGCGTTATGTTCATTAGATCGTAAGAGCACTAGTGGCACATGTTATTTCGTAGGGACTTCACTTGTATCATGGTCGAGTAGGAAACATAATACTATTACCCTTTCCATTGTCGAGGCCGAATATATTACACTAGGTAGCTATTGCGTAAAAGACTGATGGATGCCTCAAGTACTAGAGGATTTTGGAGTTCATCTTAATAACGTAGAACTTAAGTGTGATAATAAAAACGTTATTGATCAAACCAACAATCTGGTTCACCAATATAGATCCAAATACATTAACGTCAGGCACCACCTCTTCTGTGATCATATAAAAAGGAACATGTTAGAATAAGCTTTATTGAAACCGAATCTCAACTTGCGGACATATTCATAAAACCACTCCCTGATGCACGATTTTCATTACTTAGGCTGGAGTTGAGTGTTTTGGACATTGTAGGCTAAATTTTCAGATCCGCAATTTTTTGATTATTTTTTGGATTTCTTGCTGTTGTCGTTATCACTTATAGCGGAGAACTATAATATAGAACCACAAAATGTCAAAAAATATGATTTCTAAGCAAAAAATCAAAACTTTGTTTGATATCGCCCAACGATAATTGTTACCGCCTGCGGTAGCTTTGATTTTCTTTTTAATGCTTTATTTTATGTATTTCTTTTATTTGAGTTGGCATGAAAGAGTATTCTACCGATTTTCTCATAAATGACAAAGAAAACTCATCATTGACGTCTTGCAATTCATGGATATTCATGCACTCATTATTAGAGAAATGTGGTTGCAAAATAAAATTGAATGTTTGCTAAACAATTGAATTCAAAGTCTTTGGTCACAAAAACCACATCAAATAATAAATGACAAATAAAACTCCTCCAAACAGTACTTCTCCCCTTGATAAGTCTTAATAAGCATTGTAAGGTTGAATACCTTGGAAAGAATTGTAAAGTGTCTTGTGCAAATAATTTCTGAAAACACAACATAGTCTTACTTCTCTTTAGTACACTGGATCACAAAAATGAAATTTAACTTAATGCTAAGTAATCCCCCAAACACTACTTCGCTCCCTAATAAATTTTAATGAACATTGTGTGTGCGAAACACCTTGGTAGTTGTACTATTTTTTTATTGTGCATTGAACTAAGTAGAAGTAATTTTACTTTGCATTTTGATGATGTTGTATTTATTCCATTACATATCTCATGTATATTGATTATTGCTCCTGCATACTTTATCAAAACACTATTTGTACACATCATTGTCTTACATAAATCTTCCACTCATAAGAATTATACTCTAAAGCACAATTACACAAATTTCTATAAATGTGAGTAAACATACTAGATAGCTAAGCATGATCGCTATAATGTTTTCTAATATTTGAATTGCAAATCGCTTTAGAATGTAGTTAGTGAATCTTTTCTTGATATATTTATCATGCTTGGTCACTCTCAAGCTCAAATTTCAATCAATATTTTATATATTTCAAATCAATCATTGGCAAAACATCTCTTGGATGTAAACTCTAATTTTTATCATTATTTTTAAAAAATTGTCTCATTTGTCAAGCTTATACCTCCTTATGTTTTGTGCTATCATGGTTTACATGATGAATTATACATGCCATTTTCATTTATATGCAACCTTTCCATTAGTGCATCCTTTTTTTATCAACCATGATTATTCCTACAACTTAACCTGTTTTTTTCCAAATAGGGGAAATCATGCACTTTCATGCTTATCTTCACTACTGAATTATGCATTATTTTCACATCTTTTTCGTTGTTCACTCTTATGCTCAATCATGATTATTTTTTTAATGACAAGGGTCCTTTAGTTCGTAAATAAATGGGCATGGTACATTTTATGCCTACACTCACATTCACCCTCTTTTGATAACACCAAAAGGGAGAGTATAAGTTGAGAAATCTAGTGAGGTGAAAACCTAGAGGTATCTAAAATTATAACACCACTATGTGTATGAGGGACATCTATGTAGGGGGATCACTCATATAGGTGGAGTACACTTTTTTATTATTCGACCATTGTTGTGTGCTTGTTTACATGACTCTACAAATTTGTTTTCAGGATTATCACTTCTCACACTATCCTATAAACACAACTCTAATCTTAAATGGCAGATTTTTCATTGGAGTATTTGTTATTATCAAAAGGGGGAGTTTGTTCGAACATGCGTTCTACATCTCTTGGTTTGAGAAGAACAAATCTCAGTATGTATTTGATCAAGCTTGTTTTTGTGTTTATAGTGTGCATGCAATACATGTACAATATCATACTGAATGAGAATGATCAAATGAGATGAAAAGATGGACGTCGTGCTCTGAAATAAGTACTACCGCAGGGCGGTAACCTCTACCACTGCGGTAGCATTTATTACTGTGGGGCATATAGTAAGAGGCATTTGAACAAAAACATTCGCGTGAGAGAAGGCCATCTTTGTAAAGTGTTAGTGCACCACAATAACTCTATCCAGCGGAGGTAACTGAATGGCAAGCCTAATAATCATCAGGCTGATTGGGGATCCAAATGGAGCATAAGATAGAAATTTGTCAAGATCGAATATTATGCTAACGCGACGCGATAATCTTATCACGGCGTGGTAGAATATTTCCTAAATTATGAAATTGTGCTTCCTTTTCAGGCCAACGGGAGCGGAAAAAGACTTCCTAAACGATGCGGCCGGACGGTAGGTACTACCGCTGGTGGTAGTGGCAAGAATCTATTTAAAGAGCCGCTTGCTCTTTCTCTCACGTGGAACTTCGAAGATACTTTTGTGGAGTCTCATCCTAGATGTCCAGATCGATCCCTACAATACTATTGAAGATCAAAAGGAGAACTTGAAGGAGTAGTTCATCAACAATCAATCTACACAAAGTATGAACGTGACAGCAATGTCGATCTCTCTCGTGCCTTCGCCACTCGCCTTCATATTTCCTATAGGGAGTTTTTTAGTGCATAAATTTTATCTCTTATCTCTTGTAATCTCTTTTCTTTTGGTGACTCTTTTTGTAATGATATGGAAATTCGCATGTGTGGTGGCTTCTAGTTGTTTGTGCGCTTAGAGAGGAATTTTCCTTATGAGTTAGGCGAATAGATCTAGGGAGAAGGTATAGGGGCGGACCGAGACCTATCAAAGGTGAGATAGGATACGACCAACCGGCTCTTGGGGAGAGTCTGTATAAAAATAAATATAAATATATTTTCTATGCGCCGTCTCGATTTCTAGCTTCATGGAAATAAAAGTTTTGTAATCAATTTCTTTTTGAAATAAAATCATGTATCTTGTTTAGAAGATTTCATTTCTTATTTTCAAATTTTTTTAATTGAATATTTTGTATTGCAAGTATAAATGAAGTTTTATAAAACCCTTATCCCCCCTCTAAGGACGCCTCACGATCCAATATTGTGAGGGGAGAGAGAGAAAGAGCGAAGATCGGTTCAGCCAACCCTAAGCGAGAACTAGAGCGAGAGAGTGAGAGAGTTGCCAAATGAGATAGAATGAAGAGGAATTCAATGCTTCTCGATTTAGGCAGCCAATTTCCAACACCGCCTTTAGTTAATCCATCATTTAATTAATTAATCTTTCTTAATGATATGATCAATAAAACTTACACCAAATCCACTCACTAATAAACCCATACAATGACTTATATATTCCTCCAACATAATCAAACCAAAACCAAGTATCAAACCCACCCGGCCTAGCATAACAACAAGAACAAGCCCAACCACTAGAATCCAGCCGACCTAGCACAACAACAGGAACAAGCCCAGCCACTTGAATCCAGTCGACCAATCAGTGATCCAACATGCATTGTTAGAGATGTGGGAACAATGTTGGGTGGAGGAGCAAACTTTTCTATGGTATGTTCATGGAGTGTGGGGTGGTTTATGGAAATGGGTCATCACTTTGGCTATTTTGACATAAACAGGAAAAAAGGTTGACACATAGGGTGAACCCCTAAGCCGAGGATACATTGAGGTTCTCTCATGGACTCATGGGTGTTATGTTTATGATTCTTTTAATTCCATACATAATCATTGACCGACACTTGATGATCTCCGATCGGATATATGAACACTGACTGATGTTCGTCAATCGAGGGCACAATAATTGACTTGATGTATGTTCACCGATTAGGTGTTCGTCGATCGAGGGCTTGAATACTGACTAGGTTCCCGTTAGATGATTGATTCATCTTTTCACCAACCGGGTGTTTGTCGATCGGGTATTCACTGATTGAGGGCTCTATCACCGACCGAGCCATTTGTTTGATGACCGGGCATTTACCGATTGAGCACTCAATCATCTTCTGAGCCATTAGTTTGCAGACCAAGTGTTCGCCGATCGAGAGCTTGACCAATGGTCGATCCATCCTCCATTAGTGCTCATGTGCATGTTCATTATGCCTAATCAGTCTTCCTTAGGTCTAATGTGACTTTTGTTATACTAATTTGGCAAACTAGACCAAGTTGGTGGGGAGGGGGTTTATGTGTTAATTAGGACTAAAAAATTGCATGGGGGGGGGGGGTAATTAACATATTTGGGCTATAGTAGGGGAGATGGTACACGAGGTACCATATCAAGCCTACACACCACATCATCATGCATATGCAAGGGCGTCGTCCATATGACAGTGACATCACACCATAAACTGTCACCCAAATAAACAAACACTATGCCACTTCCAAATAACCAAACCTCTAGGCGGTTGGATATGTAGGCGCCCTTAGAGGGGGTGAATAAGGGTTTAAATAACTTTAAAATTTAGATAGAAGAGTAGTTGTAGATTGAAAATATTTCCAGAAATATTTTAACAAAAGCCTGGTTTTATAGATTGAAGAAGAACTTATATAGAGATAAGAAAGTGATTCTCTGTTTCTACCTCCAGCGGTAGTAGTTACCGCCTGACATTAGTGACAGAGACTCCCTTTTTTCTTGGAAGAACACAATCAGAGATATGAAAGCCAAAACTAGAGTAAAAGATAATTTTATTACAGTAAAAATGCTTACAAAACTTGATCCCAATGACTCTTGGAATCGAGGCGATCGAATTTTTTTTTGGTTTTCTATACCGACCCTTCTCCCAAGGATCGGTTGGCTCTAGTCTATTTATTCTCAGATAAGGCCTCAAGCTGCCCCCTTGATCTAACCCTAGACCTAATCGTCAGACTCCCTCGGCGAATTCTCCCTAAGCCACATAAGGACCTAGTCGCCAAACATCGGGTGAATTCCCCCAAAGCCTCTCAAGACCTAGTCGCCACCCACGGGCGAATTTCTCTACCAATAACAAGGAAGAATACAAGATAGGTAAAATATGAAAACTCCCTATGAGAAGACTCTAAAGGTGATTACGAAAGCGCATCGTAGATCAGAGTTGTAGTTGTGTTCCTCCTTCATATAGAATAAGCGTCTTTGAAATCACCCCTTCGAGTTTCTCTTTATATGTTGAAGGTTTGCCCATGGGAGTGCTTCTATACGTTTGGTATGAAGGTCTAACAAAATATTGGAGTTATGGCTCTGGTCCATCCAATGTGAAAGGAAGAGATCCGCTCTTTAAATAGACTCAGTTACTAAGGCCAACGGTAGTGTCACCGCCAGGCGGTAGCATATAAGGAAAGTGTTTAGCACATGGATCGAGCCAAATATGGTTGACGCGCTGGTCCAAGTTAGGCAACCCTTCTTACCGCATCACGTTAGCATTGTCTCCTCTGTGCTGTCGGATCTCCTTCCTTTTTTGCTCCTCAATCAACAACATGATGGCGGGCCTTCCAAAAGTTACCGTCGGGCGACAGTACTACTGCGCAACGGTAGGAAATGCTATATATGTCTCCCGACGACATTCCTTTTCTCGATGATATTATCTTCTTGACGACGTTTCATTTTACGTCGATGTTACTGCCAGCGATAAAAATTAACATCTGGCAATAGCTCTTTTTCCAGAGCATTCAACTTCAATCTTCAGTGTACTGTTAGGGGTATGTCATCAGTGGTTCCTGCATACTATAAACACACGACAAGTATGTTTAAATATAATGAGATTTGTTATTCTCAAACCAAGAGATGCGGAACGCTTGTTCTAACAAACTCCACCTTTTGATAATAACAAAGCATCTAGGAAGAAATCAATCAAATATAAGTGTTGTGTTTATAGTAAGGCTTCATCTGGCGTCGCATTTGGTGGCCGCATTTGCCATAAATGCCCTCACAAGGTGGGTAACCAAATGCCCAGCAGCAACTTTACCACGTATCCACCTGTCGCGCCTGAGAAAAAGGGCTGATCCGCTCCGTTTCCAGCTCCGCCTCCTTCCCTCTAGTCCCAACCCTCCGTCTTCGCCCACCGTCTCCGCCCGCCACCGCCTAAACAAATAAAGCCTAAGTGATAAGCATGATATAGTGCATATAATCCCCATATACGAATGCTCCCCCTACATAGAAGCTTCCTATGATATGTGTATTTTACTCCCCCTATATTGTAGATTTCTTCAAAGTTATTCTCCCCCTTTTGGTATTATCAAAAGAGGGTGGAGCAGAATTTCTAGTACTTAAGTGTTATTATATAGTTTATTTAGAGAGAGAAAATTCCTAAATACCACATTTGGGTAAGTAAATAATCATGATCGAGCGCGCAAGCCGTAATGAAGCGTAAAATAGTTTTTCAAGCATTCTTTTGAAGAGAAACATCTTTTTAGAAATTGGCAAGCATAGATAATAAATAAGAGTCTTAGTTTTTGAAATAAGATGTTTTGAATTTTAAATCCATGATATACTTTTGGGAAAACAAAAAATTCAAGCATGATTTAATGTATCAAGA
The DNA here is from genome assembly GCA_033032865.1 of Dactylorhiza incarnata. Lineage (NCBI taxonomy): Eukaryota > Viridiplantae > Streptophyta > Magnoliopsida > Asparagales > Orchidaceae > Dactylorhiza > Dactylorhiza incarnata. The sequence goes on along the minus strand of JAWHQI010000175.1, from coordinate 2,264,417 downwards.
CAAGATAGGAAACTACAATGTACTAAATTTGCAATTCAAGTAGACTTAAACATTGTAGAGATCATGCATTATTATCTGGTGCATTACTAAAGATTATAGAGAATAGTATATGTATGCATTATGATTTAAATCTCATGAGTATAAGTTTTATAAAGGATAATGATGTGTAAATAATAGTGTTTTGACAAAGTATACAAGTGAATTAATGAAAACACATGAAATATATAATAGAATAATGCAACGTTAAAATACACAAATAATATTACTTCCACAGTATTTCAATGCATATGAATAAAGAGTACAACTACCAAAGCGCTCTGCACACACAATGCATATTAAGACTTATTAGAGTGCAAAGTAGTGCTTGTGGATCACTTTTATTCTTTTTAATTTTAATGTCATTTTTGTGATCCAGTGTACGAAGAGAAGTGGTGTATAATTTGTTTGCACAGGACACTTTACAATTCTCTCCAAGGTGCTCAACCTCACAATGCTCATTAAGACTTATCAGGAGGGTGAGTAGTGCTTGGTGGAGTTTTCCTTGTCAATTTTTATTTGAATTTAATTTTAGTGACTAAGGACTCCGAATTCACTTGCCTTGCAAACATAGTATTTTAATTTTTTAAATCACACTTCTCTAATTAATAAGTGCATGAAAGACAAAGAATTGCAATAAATAATTCAATATTATGTAGTTAATTTATTTACGCATTTTAATCTATTATGTTATTACACTACATAATCATGCAAGTATAAGATTAAAAACATATGTAGGTTATCAAAATAAGTGAGTGAATGAATCATTATCAAATATAAAACATTACTCGTACTTAGAGGTATGCTAAACATTCCTACACATGTTTTCTACAAGCAATTTCATTGCACATAACAAGATAATTTTCATGACATGACAAATACAAAATAGTGTTTGTAAGAAACTTAAAAATTAAATTAAACATTGTATTTAATCTTTATGTGATATATTAATCATCCTAGACAATGACAATGAATAATAACTAGTTTTTATAAATTTTGATTTTGTATAAAAATACAAAACAATAAACACACATAAAAACAATAAGAAAAACATATTTTTGTTCTTTGAAATTATTTTGTAATTTTGCATTTGATTTTTAAATATTTAGCCAAAACATATATAAAATATATGAAAGTAAAAAATAATGATACTTAAAATAATTTTCAGAAATTAACATTTATTGAAAATCATAATTTTCAAGAAAATGTGTTAACGCCGGCGGTAAGTCTTATCGTCGGGTGTTAGCAACAGAGATTGGTTCTTTCAGAAATTAAATATGGTTTTTGTGAATTTTAAATTTTGATTTTTTTTTATTATGATTTTTCATTATAGGGGCTATCATATGCAGCAAAGAAATTATAGAAATAGACAAAAAGTTGCGCATTAAATATTTTAGCCTAAGACCCCTTAATGAACTAATTAAATCCATTTTCGAGTAATGAGTTAAAAATGATTTAATTAGTCAAGATAATATAAATTAAGAATTTCAGAACTCATTTTTAATGACATTAAGAGCAATGGATTTCATAAGTGTTTATGCTAATATAATTAGATAAGTTGGTCACTTCTAATGATATGACTTTTATTCAACTTTTGATTTATTAGAAGAATTAAGCTTAATGTAAGTAAGTCATATGGCATTATATATCTAATGTGCCAAAAAACACGTTGAATCAAAAAATAAAACAAACAAAATATGCACAAAAAGAATAAGAAAAGTTATTATTATTTTATAAGTTAAGCATATCATGAAGTAGAATTTTATATATTACATTTTTTATTTGTGTTGCGGTCTACTCGAGGCTCCTAAAACTGGTATAGAGTGACCATCTTAGCCCTGGAGTAGACGAGCGCGCAATCAGTCACAGAATTTCGAGACAGTTGGCAAAAGATCTTTTTTATCGTGGAAAGCCCCGGAAAGAGGTGAAAAACCACGCGGTTGGTTACGCGGTGGGGGGCACCACGCTTTAAGGCACGTACGACCTTCTGCTTGCGTTTGGGAGATCAAGGGGTGCACACAGGACCCTTGGAGCGCTTCCGAGGTTTATGGCGGTGTCTGGAGTGAAGAGCTCTCCATTGTCTTGGAGGTGACAATCTCAAGGCATTCCGTGCTCGGAACGAAGCTTGGAGTAGGAGGATGAAGTTCTCTGAACCGTCTTTGAGGCATTCGAAGATTCCTCAAGCGCTCCTTCGAAGATGATGAAGATCTTCAAGGAGTGCTCTCTCTCTCTCTCTCTTGCACTTAGGAGGAAAGGAGGGAGAAGAGAAAGATGGAAATGAGAGAGGGCTTGGGGTCCTATTTATAGGCCCCAGAAGTGGTTATGGTAGTTATGCAGTTATTTGCAGGTCGTAACCACCATAATTGCTATTTGCAGGTCGATTTTATATGTTTTAAGGCGCGTGTTATTTGGGCATTTTTTATACGCAACCCAGTTTATTTCGGAATAATCGCACCCACCCATGACAAGGTAGTTACATTGGTAGTTATACGGGTGGTTATCCGTCGATCGGAGGGTGGAGATTTCATGGAACGATCGTGCGATCAAGGTTGAAGGCCTGACCGACGATGGGGGAACTGACCGGCGATGAGGAGGCCAAACGGCGGCAGAATCTAGTCGGCGAGGGGAGGGGTGGATGGCCAGTAGTACTGCCGGTCACGAGCGCAATGCGACCGAGGGTGCACGGCCAAGACCGGCCGGCCGCACGGCTCTGCGGTCATGCAACCCACGCCCGCACAGCTAGGTAGTCATGGCCCATGGTCACACACCGTGCAACCTCCTAGCCATGCGCTTCCATGGCTATACACCGAGCATGCCGGGCAGCAGGCCGCGCTGCCATGCGGTTGCGTGCCTTGTGACCGCGCGCGGCCATGACTGTCGTGGGGCTGACCATGCGGCCACGCGGCCGCGTGTAACACCTCCCCTATAATGATTATACAATATGAAAGTGAGGGGTTTTAGATCTAGTTTACTTTAGAGGGGGGGTGTAAAGAGTATTTTAAAAACTTGAGTGATTTACTGAGAGGTTTTTGATAGCAGAATTAAAATAGGTGATGTATAATAATTTAGTTAATTATTTATCATATAGAAAACGCATTCAACACAGCACAATATAAAGAAAATAATGCAATCACAGAGAACACAAGAAACTTATAGTAGTTCCCCTCAACTGGGTACATCTACTCTTCTACCCACTGGTAGGAATCCACTGTGAGGTTGTTGTTAAGGTGCCCTCTCACCAGGTGAGCTGTTGATAAGGTGCTCTAACCAAACTGCAGGTTTTTGCTAAGGTGCCCTGTCACCGAGATTAACTTTTGAAGGGAGTTATAACACTGTACAGGATGGGGTAAAGAGAGGAAAAATAAAAGCAGAAATTAAATTGTTCTTCTCTATATAAGAAGACTCTTGAAGATCCTGTTGTGGAGTTGAATGGATCTGAATATTATGTTGAAGAGCTCCCCCTGTCTGATATAGATTGATGACAGTTCTGGAGATCTCTTCTCTTGGTTGTACACGGCTTTTTTCCTCTATGCAGTGGTGATCCTGAGCAAATAGTTGTGATTGTTGTCTCAGGATGAACATAATCTGCAGGAAAGTATTAGCAAAGAAAGGGAATAAATTTGCTCTATGTTTCTGTCATGTGTACTCTTTCTTGTCCTTGTTAAAAATAGAAAATGAAAATTGATGATCTTTTTTTTTTCTTCTGTATCTTCTCTTTTTATAATCTGAGAACCCTTGCACTTAATTTGAATTCTTCTCTCGGGAAGAAGGAAGAAGCTTAGGTCTCCATCAATGATTTGACTCTTCGAGAAGATAACCCGCCGTTTCTGTTCATTAAAGCTGATCTGCAACGGCTATAGTATTTATTGATTTGCAACGGCTAAGTTAAATACTATAAAGAAAGAAAGCAGAATAATATAATATTTGTCGAGCTCTGGAAAGAATTTGTCGAGCGCTGGTCGACATTTGTCGAGCGCCTTGTGCTGAGCAATTGTCTTCACTTGTCGACTGCTGAGACTGGCTGGATTTTGTCGAGCGCCGTTCGCTATTTGTCGAACGCTGAGACAGGCTGACTGGTGAGCGGTTAATGAAATGACAGATTCGTCTAACGTCATTCGACAAATGTCGAGCTCCGTTCGACGAAATCAGAGAATAAATATTTTTGTGTATTTTATTTTCTCCGATTCGATCACATTATATTTAATTGAAATTACCTTGAAGAGATTTAAGTCATTAGATAGATTTGAAAGTTTGACCCTAACTCAAATCAAACCTAAGGTTACAACAATCTCCCCCTATTTGAGTTGGGATCAAATCAAAACTAGTGACCTGGTAATCTTGAAGTGGCTTTTAGAATTTTCAGATGCAGCAGCTCATTTTTGAAGTTAAAAGATTTAATTTCAGCCTATTTAAAATTTCTAATTGCAGCAACCTTTATACAGTTTTTAAGTTTTGTTTGAGAATTGTGTTTCTCATTTTCTCTCTCACTTGGTTTTAGTTTTCAATTTTCTTCTGTAGACTCTTTGAATTATTTTAATTAAGCAACTCATTTGATCTAGATTTGAGTTCATATCTTTTCAATATCTTTAATTGCTACAGCTGTTAATGGATTTTAAGGAATGTTTTAGATTATAAAAACATTGCAGACATTTTCTTTCTCATAGAATCCCCTTATCAGAAGAGACTCACACTCAGTGCTATGATCAATACTGATCAATGCAGCTACAGTAGAATGCTCAAACTGACTTGGAGAAGTCTGTAAGAATACAAAGTTGTCTTACCATAGTTTTAATGATGAAAACAATCCATGTAAATTTTAGATTTGCTGTTTAAATTGGGATGGAGTTTAAAGGTGAAAAATTAATTAGAAAATTTCTTTGAATTTAGAGTTGAAAGGTTTAGCAGTTTTAGCCTTTTTATTTCATTAAAATATAAGTTTGGAAATTTATCTTGAAATTGTTGAACATAATCAATTTGTATTTCTTTAAAAAAATGTTCAAGTTTATGTTTTAAAAAGTCATTTTGTTCTTCTTTAGGTTTGTTATGATCGAAAATCAAATGATTTATATTTGTTGACTTCTTTATTTTTATGTTATATTTTATTAAATTGGTGAAAGTTATTTTAGAAGAAGATTTGTAATTTTTAGAGGTAGGGTTTTGAATTGATATTACCTCATTTACCTTTTCTGCTTCTGCATCTGGATTATGATATGACCCATTTATGGCCATCATGCAGAAGGCTCTAGCTCTAAGTTCTTCTTCTTCTTCCTCTTCACTTAGGTTTGTTGATGGTTCTGCATCAAAAATACAGTTAGTTGAAGAGATGGAACAAGGTTTATTTACCATCCTAGAGAGGGAGGTCCAGATTCCTCTTGCAGAGCTGCAGTCTTCAAGCTTTTGAAGAATGTCTTTTGATACTGACTGAGCCAAGATCTGCATGGCTTTGGCATCTGCATCTGAGGATGGGGAAGGTCCTTTATGTTTATCATTCTGCCCATCATCAGTACCAGCTTTGAATTCTTCTGGCTTCATTTTGCAAACACGGGCAGTGACATCAGTTTCTCTGTTGCCACGTTTTATTTCGGTAGTTTTCTTTGAAGAAGATATATCAGCGCCAACATAAATAGGCCTTGTCAAGATAGAACTGTAAATATTTTCATCAATTGAATTCATATATAATCTTATTCTTGCCTTCCATAGTGCAAGCTTGTTTAAATTGCACATGGGAGGTCTGGAGCTATAATAATCTTTATTTTGTGCCATGAGGTTTTATAAAACAAGATAAAGACAGTGATGACACACTAAAGTAAATAGATCTAAGGAAGATCTTTGTTGGTTCAGGTGTTAGCCTGTAGCAACCAAACACCCTCTGATACCAAATGAAAGTGAGGGGTTTTAGATCTAGTTTACTCTAGAGGGGGGTGTATAGAGTATTTTAAAAACTTGAGTGATTTACTGAGAGGTTTTTGATAGCGGAATTAAAATAGGTGATGTATAATAATTTAGTTAATTATTTATCATATAGAAAACACATTCAGCACAGCACAGTATAAAGAAAATAAAGCAATCACAGAGAACACAAGAAACTTATAGTAGTTCCCCTCAACTGGGTACATCTACTCTTCTACCCACTGGTAGGAATCCACTGTGAGGTTGTTGTTAAGGTGCCCTCTCACCAGGTGAGCTGTTGATAAGGTGCTCTAACCAAACTGCAGGTTTTTGCTAAGGTGCCCTGTCACCGAGATTAACTTTTGAAGGGAGTTATAACCCTGTACAGGATGGGGTAAAGAGAGGAAAAATAAAAGCAGAAATTAAATTGTTCTTCTCTGTATAAGAAGACTCTTGAAGATCCTGTTGTGGAGTTGAATGGATCTGAATATTATGTTGAAGAGCTCCCCCTGTCTGATATAGATTGATGACAGTTCTGGAGATCTCTTCTCTTGGTTGTACACGGCTTCTTTCCTCTATGCAGTGGTGATCCTGAGCAAATAGTTGTGATTGTTGTCTCAGGATGAACATAATCTGCAGGAAAGTATTAGCAAAGAAAGGGAATAAATTTGCTCTATGTTTCTGTCATGTGTACTCTTTCTTGTCCTTGTTAAAAATAGAAAATGAAAATTGATGATCTCTTTTTTTTCTGTATCTTCTCTTTTTATAATCTGAGAACCCTTGCACTTAATTTGAATTCTTCTCTCGGGAAGAAGGAAGAAGCTTAGGTCTCCATCAATGATTTGACTCTTCGAGAAGATAACCCGCCATTTCTGTTCATTAAAGCTGATCTGTAACGGCTATAGTATTTATTGATTTGCAAAGGCTAAGTTAAATACTATAAAGAAAGAAAGCAGAATAATATAATATTTGTCGAGCTCTGGAAAGAATTTGTCGAGCGCTGGTCGACATTTGTCGAGCGCCTTGTGCTGAGCAATTGTCTTCACTTGTCGACTGCTGAGACTGGCTGGATTTTGTCGAGCGCCGTTCGCTATTTGTCGAACGCTGAGACAGGCTGACTGGTGAGCGGTTAATGAAATGACAGATTCGTCTAACGTCGTTCGACAAATGTCGAGCTCCGTTCGACGAAATCAGAGAATAAATATTTTTGAGTATTTTATTTTCTCCGATTCAATCACATTATATTTAATTGAAATTACCTTGAAGAGATTTAAGTCATTAGATAGATTTGAAAGTTTGACCCTAACTCAAATCAAACCTAAGGTTCCAACACAATATAGGACCGGCTGGGACCCCGTAGTATATAATCGCCACAGCTTTATTATTAAAAGTGATATAGATCTAACCATCTCAAAACTCAGAACGAACACAGCGGAAACATTAAATAAACCATAGAAGTTGTCCACATCTACATAAGAGTACCACGGCCTTAAGGCCTTACAAAACCCATACTCAAGTCAACCAAACAGGGCATAGGAAATGTCCAAAAGATCATCACAAATCTAAGCTACCTCAGAGGGCAAGCTAGAATAGGTAAAGACAATATAGTCAAACAAGAAGACAGGAAAAGTGCACTTTATGAAGCTTAGGCCTTTTTGGCCGGTGAGCTAGGTCCAGCATGTGATCCTTGCCCTGCATCCAAATCACAAAGAGTGGTATAACGAGGGTCATCTTTGGCTGACCAATAATGGTGTAACAACAGCCCTCCTCCCGGCCATCCTAGCGGACCCCGGGGAACTACATCACCCTGCAAGTCAGCACTTCGTATGCAAATATAATAAATAGTAATAACATAAATACGACAGGCATGAGCGTCACAATCGTCATCCACATTTATATGTTGAGCTATAAAAGTAAGGGGGCCTAGCAATGCAACATGTATGTAAACCTGAGTTTCACCCAAGGCACCCTATGGCATGTATGCTTCTAGCACAATAACACACACCATCATTTCAGAACAAACCAAGGGTACTTATCACTTCCCCCACGGGCAGTGCAAGCCCAAGGCCAAGAACTCCACTGAGACCTCACCCCTTACATGGCTCATCTAGCAAACGGGTGCATCAACATACTTGTTCTCGCCACAATCACTAAGCCAAGAGCCAAGAACTCCACTGAGACCTCACCCCTTACATGGATCATCTTGCCAACGGGCGCATCAGCATACTTGTTCTCGTCAGTTAGCACAAAAGGGGACTTGTCTTGCCGAGACACTCTCCCCACATGAATCCATGCATTCACGGGCTAGCCAGCCGACCACAAAGACAAAGTCACAACTTCACAAACAAGCGACTTCACAAGCCATTCACCACGCATACAAGTTACCCTTTCCAAACCACCGTTCATTCTCACACGAAACATAAAGGCAACACATACGACATTTTCGCCGCCATCGAATTTCTAACAAAAATCCCTAAAATGCACGTTAAGCAACATCACCGAATTGGACAACCGGCCACGATTTCGGCTTCACCCACAATACCTAATCCAGTAACTGAGCGGATCTCTAGTGCAAAATCATGTTGAGGATGGACTCAATCAACCCGATGGTTCTTCTTGAACCAAGGCGACCTAAACCCCTCTCAATCGAGAGATCCGGTGCCATAAATTTCAGAAAAGAGAAGGTAAAAGCAAAGATGCCATGCACCCATCGTAAAATCGGGAGGAGAGATGTTGTTACTGAAAGAATATAAGGTTTGAAGTCTAAGTCACCTAGAGGGGGGGTGAATAGTGTTGGATCTTACGGCGCCCTTAGAGGGCGGGGGGTGAATAAGGGAATAAAAATCTTTTTATAATTTTATGGAAATTACTAAATTGTTTAAAGTAATATTAGAACACAAAATAACAATTTAGCTAAAGAAAGAAAAATATCATAATTTGCAAGTTTAGGATTTAGAAACAAGTGCTAAATTGTTATATGATGAAATAGATTAAGATAAACAATTTAGACAAAGTGATTTGAATTGAAAGCTTTGTATCCAATATTTTAGAGATAATGCCAAAAGTGAGAAATCAAGTAAACACAAATAGAGACATGGTTGTATTTATATAAAAATTGTGTTTACATAAATTTGATTTCTATATCGCTAGAAATAGGAGGCGTACAAATGAAAATATCTTTTCCTTTTCTATACCGACTCGTATCCCCACGAACTGGTTGGCTTTAGCCTATCCTTCCCCGGATATGGCCTCAAGCCGCTCTAGCCAATCCTTCCCTGGATATGGCCTCGAGCCCCCTAGATCTAATCACCTAGAACTAGTCGCCAACACAAGGCGAATTTCCCTCTAAGTCCTACCAAGACCTAGTCGCCAACACAAGGCGAATTAACTAAACGGTTACAAAGAAAGTATGGAATGGAAATAATGAAAAACAATAATAAAACTCCCTATATGAGATCTCTGGAGTTGAGGATGAAGGATCGTTGTAGTATAAGCGAGGTCGAAGTGATCGTCCTTCGGATGTAGCGTGACGTAGCCCTCCTGCAGAATTCTCCTTAAGTTTTTTGTGGGAGATCCATCTTCGGCAGCATAACAGCACTGGAATTGTGGCACAAGCAACCTCTCTGGGATGGATAGCCAAAACGAGAAGCAAAGCTCCAATTTATAGAACTTGGAGCTAGTGCCTGCGGTAGCGTTCGTGTGGAGCGGTTGCGAAACCGTCGGCGGTGTGGCGCTGTGCACGAACTGGAGATAGCGCAAGCAGTATCGATAGCGCTGGCGGTAGCGAAAACTGTCAGTGGCGTGGCAGAACAAACTTTCGTCGATCGGAGCTTCAAGTTCGTCAAACGGAAATTTCGTCGAATGGAGCCAACTTCGTCGAACGCAGCTTCACTTTCGTCGGACGGCTAGCGCCTGGCGGTAGCGTTAGCGCCGGCGGTAGCGCTGCTCCTTTCAAAAGTTTGATTCCATGCTGCCTTCTACCTGTGGAGTATTGCACTTATAGTTCCTGCACACTATAAACAGACTACAAGCAATATCAAATACAATATGGGATTTGTTATTCTCAAACAAAGGGATGTGACACACATGTCCAACAATCTCCCCCTTTTGATAATAACAAATCCACTTAGCAAGAAATCAACAATATTGTTTATAGTAAATGATAAGCAAGATGATAGTGCAACTATAGTATATGATAAGCATGATAATGTGCATACTCCCCCTATCTTAATGCCCCCCTACATAAATGCAATTTATGTGTTACTCCCCCTAAATGATAGATTTCATGAATTAGTCTCCCCTTATTTATCTATATTTCTCATATATAGATTTCTTCAATTAATCTCCCCCTTTTGGTATTATCAAAAGAAGGTGGGGTGAGGGTAGTAAGGAGGCATTTATATATCATGATCGAGCTTTTCGAAATATAAATAATGATAAAGAGTTTAAGCATAGCATAAATAAGAGATTTCAAATATAAAGATAAGAGTTGTAAGCAAGCGGAAGATTATAATAAACATCTTTTTGTAAGCATGAAAAGCATATATAAAAATATGAGTTTTAGTTCAAAATTGAAAGATGTTTTAACCTTTTGAAATCTCAAAGTTTTTCATAAAAATACCAAGCATGAAATGAACATATCAAAGAGAAATTATACTACAATGTTACTTAATTCTAAGTTCAAGAAATACCAAAACATTGTAGAGATCATGCTAGGTTATCTAGTGCATTTTTATATAAAGAGTAGTACAGATAAAGCATTAGAATCCAATACTCATGAGAAGAAGTGTTATGAAAGAGAATGATGTGCACATAAGTGTATTTTGGGCAATGTTAACAATTGATTTAAATCAACAAAATACAAGACATATGTAAAGTAAAGTGCACAATAAAACACAAGTAAATTACTTTCACACACTTTTAATGCACATAATTTTTTCACGAAGTGGTGTAATAATCAAAGTTTGCACAAGACACTTTAGTATTCTTTCCAAGGTGCTCAACCTCACAATGCTTATAAAGACTTATCAGGAGGTTCAAGTAGTGCTTGGTGGAGTTATATTTGTCTACATATATAATTTTTTTGTTCACATTTGTGAGACAACATTCTCCGAATACACTTGTTTCGCAAACCCAATTGTTAACTTAACCACTTTTCTAAATTTCATAAGTGCAATTCAAATGTAGTGTAGGCAATAAACTTATGCAAGTTTTAATTCATTGTACAAATACAATACACAAGCAGGCATTTTTAGATTTAGACACACATGTTGATTACCAAAATAAGTGAGTGAAATATATCATTATCAATCATAAAACATTTACTCATACTTAGAGGCATGCTAAGCTTGGTTCTACACATATTTTTTAATACAATTGATGCACTTTAAATAGATATATCAAAGCATGATAAGCAAAACAATTTTATAGTAACTTGAAAGAATATGTTTTAACATTGTAAATAATTCTAAATAATAGAATTCATGCATGCTTGATATTGGCAATAAAGATCGTACAGTTTTTTTTTTTATCATTTTTAAATCAAATAAAAAATAGAAAATCACAAAAAACATATTTTTGTCATTTTTATATTTTGAATTTTTGTAGTTGATTTTTCATAATATGAATAAAACACAAATATAAAAAAAACATATTTTTGTATTTTTGAATTTTGAATTTTTTAGTTGATTTTTCATAATATGAATAAAACAGAAAACCATAAAACATATTTTTGTATTTTTGAATTTTGAACTTTTATAGTTGATTTTTCATAATTCAAATAAAACAAAAATAAAATAGACATAAGCACAAAAATAAATTTGCACAAATAAACTAACATATTTTTGTTGATTTTTAGAAATTTTAAAATTCAGAAAATTTCAACACCCACGCTAGCGCCGGCGCTATCGCTAGCGCTGGAAACAGAACACTATTTTTTGAGAATTTTAAAAATCTGATTTTTGATATTTATTAAGTGTCCTTAGATTAGTCTTATGCAGAAATTTTGTAATTTTTGGAGATGTTTTGATTGCTCAAATTTGCATAAAAACTTTAGCTTTTTCAAATACATGTGTTTTACGAAAAACTTTTAAGCACAGAATAAATAAATTATGCAAAACACAAGAGGACTTTTTTTTTATTAAACAACCCAAAATATGCATGATTAAAGTGATAAGTAAATAAAATGATCATGCAAAGAGTAATATAAGTATGTCCTAAGATTAAAGACTACCCCGACTAAATGTCTACACCCTAGCCCCGTACAAAGTGACGGATGGGCATGAGGAGCTGCACACATGTCATATGTTGGGGTGTTAATCCCATATGCACACACTAGAGAACACTGAACCTAGCACTCTTTCCCCCCAGTGCCTCGCAAGGCCCCACTGGAACCCTCCCCGGTTAAGGACAAGACATGACTTAGAGGTTAGGTCTCTAATACATACAACCCTACGCCCCCGCTATTGTGAGATATGAAGTTATAGGTGAAATAATCTTTTGGACAACCTATGCTTTTAAATCTAAGGGTTGATATAAAAACTATGGGTTTTGTTTAATGTGATGAGTTATATAAATCCGCATAGCTTTTCTACTATTGTGAGATGACGATATGAGATAACTAGCACAATTACTAATATTCAATAAGTGACAATGCTAGAATGATGAGTTTTGGGTTAAATGTCATGTCATAAGATTTATACTAATATTGCATGTATTCCAAAATGGAGTTTCAAATTATAGATCTAGAATGTAGTGATGATTAAGTTTGATGTATCTTTATTATTACAAAGTTGATTCTAGAATCTATATAAATATGAGATACATGCAATCGATATCAAATCATATCCATACACCAACTAATGCAAAGAAAAAAATATTCATATTTGTATCATAAGATTCATAATTCCTAGGTGATATTCTTGTTTTGAGATTTTTCTTGATAGAACATGAATTTTGATTTATGATTATAGAGATTTTGCATAAAATAAATGTTAGATCATCATGATGTATGTAAATTCTAGTTCTTCTAAACTTATGACAATATGATTTGGAGATTTTCTTTTGAATGAGTATGTTTGACTTGTAAGTCTAGGAAATGATGATCATGTAATCATATTAAAGACAAAGATCACATATAGAATGTTTTGAAATTTATAATAAAATTTGCATTCAATAATTGAATCTATTGATCTTTGGTTTTGCATGATAATATATGATTTATGATATAATATTCATATATATATTCTAATGATTAATCCATAAACTATGTGTTTGTTGGAATTTTAGTATTCTATATAATTTCAAATCACATAGTTATCATCAAATTTAAATAGCATTATAAGTGTTATACCTAGCATATAAATTTAAGCACAAATTAAGAAGTGATGCTAGAATGATACGTTTGAATGCAATGTTATTACATAGAATTAATGGAGAAAATGTTGCATGTAATATGAGAAGTTTACAAATTAATTTTCTTTAGACCTATAATGAAATGATTAAACTTTTGATTTGATCTTGATGATATAAGATGATTCTAAGGTCTAAATTACATGCAAACAATGGTGACACACATCACACATAATATCTAAATTAATATATGAAACAATTATACATAGGATATCATGTGATGAAAAATCCATAAACACAGAAATTTCTGAATCAAGCGAACTAAGATAGCATTTAAAAACGGAGTTGAAATTGGGCAAATTGACAGCACCAAACAAACTTAAATGGGCAAGTTTAGTTTGCCGATAGATGAAGATTTCTGTGCTCTTTCCGAAAAGATATTAAACACGAAAATCGGACGAGCGGATCAAAAGATATGGCTATTTGAAGTTTTGATCAAAAACTCGCTTTTCGAAAGATTAAGCATGCGTTTAGATGAATTTTTGTTTTCGATTTTATTTGATAATATTTTTCATAATAAGGGCTATCAAATGCAGCAAATAACATAGAAAATAATCAAACTGTTGCGCATTTTAATTTTTAGCTTAAGCCCTTTAATAAACCATTTAAATCCATTTTTTTTTAAAAATAATTTCATTAGTCTTAAAAAAAATAATTTCAATATTCAAATGATAATTTTAATTCAAGACAATTAAGGGTAAAGGATTTAAAAGGATAAAGAACAATCAAGAGATGAGAGATAGATCACTTTGAAAAATATATGACTTAATGTTCAATTTTAATTCAAATTTGATTTGATAAACATTAGGCTTAATGTATGAAAGTCATATTTCATGATATATAAAGTGAACATAGCATGTTTGTTCAAAAATAAAAAATAAACAAAAGAAAAGAGACAATAAGCATATCATGAAGTAGAGTATTGATATTTCATTTTTATTTGTTTCTACTTCATGCAATTGGAAGATACTAAATGATAAGAGATTTAGGTATCCAAAGTTGGCCATGTGTAATGGTTCCTTTGGGTACCCAAATACATCGTGTAGGCTTTTGGAGAGATAATGATGAATGGGAGTTTACAAGTGGAGTTAGTGTTTCGTTTTTAGTTTTGGGCCTCCATTCATACTTTGGTTGTTTTTCTTTTAAATTCATATTATGATTATTTGACATCTTTATATGATTATATTTGTTTGAAAAATAATTCATTTGTGATTTAAGTTTATTCAAATTATTTTTCAAAATAGATTGATGTTGATAATCATAATGAATTTTATTACATGGATTCTTTGAAAGTTTATAAGAGTGATTGTCTTTCTTTAGAAGTGATTGTTGAAAGAGTGAGTTACAATATGTTTTAAAAGATTGATTATAATTTTGATGATTTCCATTTCCACTCTTTCTTATAGACATACTCTTAGGATAATATTTTGAATTTTGATTTTCATGAAAAGGAGTTTTTAAATATGAGTCATGATTGAAAATATATTGAGACCTATAATAGTGACTCTTAAGAATTTTGTGAGGATCATAATTCTTTTTGAAACTAAACTCCTTTTGATTTAATGTGTGAAAATGGTCCTTTTTAGAAATGATTTTGTAAGTTAATTTATCCTTGTTATTCAAAATCTTATGATGAAATTCATTACATGACATTTGAAATTTTTCAACAAAAGATTTTAATTGTATTAACTTATAAGTTAAAGCATCATTTTCAACTATCAATTTTTCATTATGACTTTTAGAAATTAAGAGCCCTTTTTCAATTTCCTTGAACTTTTCTTTAAATAAATTGCAATCAAAACAAGGAGTAGGAATTGTAACTAAAGAGCATGAAATAGAATTTAACACATCAAAATTTGTTTCTACTTTATCGTTTGCTTTTAAAGATTTATTTTCTAAACGTAATTTGGAATTATCAATTTTTTACTTTAAAATTTTACGTTTAGCAAATTTAAGCATACGAGATTTAGAAATGGAATTTGTTACAAAAAGAGAAGTTTTTGATTTTCTTACATTGATATGGTTTCCGTCTTCTCTTTTGCTTGATGTGTTGCCAACAAATGAGTCCAACATTGTGACGTTGTATTTTTCTTCCTCCAAGCATGAGTCCTCATCGATTTCTTCTCTTGGATCCATAAGGAATTCCACGTCAATTTCTTTCTTAGATTTATCTTCCTCCAAGAAAGTGTCCTTGTCGATTTCTTCTCTTGGATCCATAAGGAATTCCTCTTGTTCATCATCTGTAGAAGGAAAACTATAAGTATTCTCAAGAAATTTCCAAACTTCATAAGCAGTAGGAAGTGTATAAATAAGTTTGAAAATATTTTAATCTAATGCACAATATAGACTATTCATAGATTTGGCATTTAAAGACATTTCATTTTTATTTAAAATACTTGGGGGCATTTTAATTGTAATATTCCATACTTTACTATCCAAAGATTTAAGAAATCTTTCCATAAGAAATTTCCACCCATTATAATTTTTGCCTTCAAATAAAGGTGGTGCTAAAGATTTTTCATTTATGAGAAAGTTCCCCCCACTAGTAGAAGCGAGATCATGAGACACCATTATTCCCGGTTGTTAAGCCGATTTGGAATAACCTAGCTCTGGTACCACTTGTTGGATCTTACGGCGCCCTTAGAGGGGGGGTGAATAAGGGAATAAAAATCTTCTTATAATTTTATGGAAATTACTAAATTGTTTAAAGTAATATTAGAACACAAAATAACAATTTAGCTAAAGAAAGAAAAATATCATAATTTGCAAGTTTAGGATTTAGAAACAAGTGTTAAATTGTTATATGATGAAATAGATTAAGATAAACAATTTAGACAAAGTGATTTGAATTGAAAGCTTTGTATCCAATATTTTAGAGATAACGCCAAAAGTGAGAAATCAAGTAAACACAAATAGAGACATGATTGTATTTACATAAAAATTGTGTTTACATAAATTTGATTTCTATATCGCTAGAAATCGGAGGCGTCCAAATGAAAATATCTTTTCCTTTTCTATACCGACTCGTATCCCCACGAATCGGTTGGCTTTAGCATATCCTTCCCTGGATATGGCCTCAAGCCGCTCTAGCCAATCCTTCCCCGGATATGGCCTCGAGCCCCCTAGATCTAATCACCTAGAACTAGTCGCCAACACAAGGCGAATTTCCCCCTAAGTCCTACCCAGACCTAGTCGCCAACACAAAGCGAATTAACTAAATGGTTACAAAGAAAGTATGGAATGGAAATAATGAAAAACAATAATAAAACTTCCTATATGAGATCTCTGGAGTTGAGGATGAAGGATTGCTGTAGTATAAGAGAGGTCGAAGCGATCATCCTTCGGATGTAGCGTGACGTAGCCCTCCTCCAGAATTCTCCTTAAGCTTTTTGTGGGAGATCCATCTTCGGCAGCATAACAGCACTGGAATTGTGGCACAAGCAACCTCTCTGGGATGGATAGCCAAAACGAGAAGCAAAGCTCCAATTTATAGAACTTGGAGCTAGCGCCTGCGGTAGTGGCTAGTGCCTGCGGTAGTGGCTAGCGCCTGCGGTAGCGTTCGTGTGGAGCGGTTGCGAAACCGTCGGCGGCGTGGCGCTGTGGACGAACTGGAGATAGTGCATGCGGTATCGATAGCGCTGGCGGTAGCGAAAACTGTCAGTGGCGTGGCAGAATGAACTTTCGTCGATCAGAGCTTCAAGTTCGTCGAACAGAAATTTCGTCGAACGGAGCCAACTTCGTCGAACGGAATTTCGTCGAACGGAATTTTGTTGAACGCAACTTCACTTTCGTCGGACGGCTAGCGCCTGGCAGTAGCGTTAGCGCCGACGGTAGCGCTGCTCCTTTCAAAAGTTTGATTCCATGCTGCCTTCTACCTGTGGAGTATTGCACCTATAGTTCCTGCACACTATAAACAGACTACAAGAAATATCAAATACAATATGGGATTTGTTATTCTCAAACAAAGGGATGTGACACACATGTCCAACAAATAGGTCTTTTAAATTTTACTTGATTAGCTTTAGCTGTTTTTAGAGTTGGTTCAAGCAAATTAGCAAACACAGAAAGCACACAATAATTTATAGTGGTTCCCCAAAGACAGTGTGTCTATGGGTAGTCCACTTTCCCCCTCCACACTTCTAACAGTGTGTTAGACAGGGCCAACTTCTCCAAACTCGGCTCAAAGAGCTTACAACACAAGTTCGTCAGAACTTCTCAGATCAAGAATGATCCTACCTCAGGACACAAGTCCCTACAACTCAGAGCTATCACCAGCTCCTACCTTAGGTACAGCTGCCCTACAAACTTAGAGGATAACGTCTCCTACAGCTCAGACAATAATGTCCTACAACTCAGACCTCTCCCAGGTCCTACCACTCAGAGGAATCCTCCTCCTACAGCTCAGACCAGCTCCTTGTCCAACCTCAGGCTGTTAAGCCCTACCTCAGATCTGCTCCAGATCCTACACTCAGGCCTTCAGCCCTACAGCTCAGAACCCTCAGGTTCCTACAAACTCAGACCAAATGGTCTTACAGCTCAGGCAAGATGCCCTACAGATTAATGATTTAGAAATTTATTCTATAGTAGAGGTACTCTCCTGTAGATCCTGCACTGACTGTGCTTCCTGTTGCTGAAGATGTTGATTACAGCAACTAACTTGATCTTCCTCTTTGACAGAGTGATGGAAGATCACCTTGCTCCTTCTTGTAAAGGAGCTCACTTTCATTCTCTGTTATCTTCTTCTTCTTGTTCAGTGAGCAGGAGGAAGAAGACGAGAGCTTCAGCCATCAATGTAACAGTTGATCTCTTTCGCACGTTGCTGAGAGTTTCAAATGTGCCCTAACTCTTCCTTTTATACATCTCTGATCTTCAACGGCTCTTAGCTGATCTGTTGAGAGGTATGGGAGAAGCTGGTGGACTCCACACAGCTTTTCTGTAACTAGTCCTAGCCGCAGGACCCACCGCCCTACTTTTTCGTAGAGAAGGATTGTGCTCGACGAACGTGGAACACTCTGCGTTCGACGAACCAGCTGTCCCCTGCGTTCGACGATCTTGCCAGCTCAGCCCTCGACAAACTTGCCTTGTGTGTCTTCTCAGCAGATCCGCTGAGACGGCTCCTCGTCTCAACATTTGTCGAACGGCGTTCAGCGTTCGATAATCTTGCCTAGTGTGTCTTCTCAGCGGCTTCAGCTTTGATCTCATCTCAGCGGTCGACGAACGGCGTTCAGCGTTCGATGAATGTCGAGCCCAGTTCGACGACCACGCTGATTCTTAGTGTATAACGAACTTCTCAGCGGAGGCACCTTCTTCTCAGCGGATACGCTGAGACGGCTCCTCGTCTCAGCGGTTTTGCCCCCCTCGTCTCAGCGGTTCGGCTGAGACAAAACTTCATCTTTTGGAAGATGATTTCTCCACATCTAAGAGCATGTTTGGCCCTTTCTTTTGAGTCACCTGCACCTGTATATCTTACACAAGTATAGCTCATCAAATACAATATGTCCTTAGCATTGAGAGTGATGCCTCTTCAAATTAAGGTACTATTGAGGGCAATATACCCAACAATCTCCCCCTATTTGAAGAAGGCAGAACATCCCCAATACTAAGGTACATTAATAACAAAAATCATATCACAGAAAAATGATTTGTGTAGCATAGGCCCTATGTCCCTCTTGCTAATATCCTAAGCATATGTTCTTACTTAGCAATGGATCTTTCTCCCCCTTTCTGGTTTCTTCAACTATTTATCCCATTTGGGATTGGGAGGCAACATCTATAGATCCCTTTGGATCAACTTATAGGTCAACCTATACACTCTTGGCATTTGCCATCTCCCCCTCAACCTGAGCAGGGAATTTGCTCCCCCTTAATTGGTGAGCAATTTCTGTAATAACTGAACCTGTTCAAATTGAACATCCCATTCTAGCTCTTGAATACTAAAGATAAAGATACATAGTACATATAGAAATAGTAACAAACACAACATTATGATCAAAAGATGAAATATCATTCCAATTTAAATGTTTAGTACAGATATTTCAAACAATACAACTGATGATTGAAAAAAAAATATTTCAAGGCATGGTCTTCTTAAATGGACCATGGGAAGAGCATTCTCCATCTTTGGACTTCCTCTTCCTAGCTTCAGCAGTAGCCTTGATCTTCTCCTTTACTTTGAAGTATAGAAGAGGCTTGGGAAGATATCTTGTGGGAATCCTTACAGGAGTTTCCCTTCTCACCAAGTTTTCCTTGAGAATCCTTTCCCTTAAGGATTCCCTCTCAAGGTGCTTAATCCATTCAGCAGCTGAGTAGACATGGTCAATGTCCTTCATTTGATTGCCATGGCTCACCCAAGTATTGACAACAATTGTGTCCAACTCCAGATTGTCATCTTCATGGAGTGGATCCTCTAATCTTTCCATTCTTTTCTGGGCCATATATTCTTCAGCAGTTTGAATGCCCTCTGCCCTTCACCTCTTTGCTGCTCTCTCATCAGCAATCAGATTTGATTGACTTTGGAAGTCAAAGTCTTCATTTCTTCTAGGGTTCAAGATTGGAAGATTCAAAGCAATTCTTGTTCCTTGCAGCACTTTTAAGCTTGAGTCCCACTGATTATCAATAACCTTTTTGACCATGGTTAGGATATTTTCTTGAATAGCACTGGAAGCATTGTTGACCACTTCCACCACTTGCTTGCTGGCTTCTGCTTGATTGGAGAGTATCAGCTTGTGGGCAGACTCCATGTTGTTATACAGCTTGATGTGAGCACCCTTCATCTTAGCATGTAGATTGGTAACCTTCTCCTCCCCTCTTTGCCACTTTCCATTATCTTCTTCTCTATTTCAGAGTGTTGATCTATTATGGATTGTTAGTGAGTTTGAAGAGAGCTGTCCACATCATCCAAAATGTATTCCTTTGCCTTGTCAATGTGGGACTTGACTTGGCTACTTGATGTGTTGACCACTTGTGCCATTCTGGCAACTGCATTTTCCCAGACATTTTGATTCCTGTAAAGATGATTATTTACATATGTAATGTCTTTTGAGGAATCCCCTTGATGGTCTGCAATATTCTTCAAAACTGTGTGTTGGGCAGCAACAGTGTTTTTGGCCATCTCAAACCATCTGGTCATTTGCAGGAGGATATGAGCAGATTCATCAGTGACATTCTTGATTTGAGTATTCATCTTATTGCTCACAGCAGCCACCCTTACCTCCAACCTCTGCTCACTGGCTTGGATTTCTTGAGATAAAGCTGCTCTTGTAGCATTCAGCTCATCCTTAACTTGAGCAGTAGCACCTTGTATCATTTCAGCAACAAATTCTTTTACTGACAACATCTGACCCTCAATCATGGTTTGTATTGAGTTTAGCAGGTCAGATGTGTCCAGAACAACAACTAGCCTTTCCTGGGCCAATTCCTTTTCAACCACCTCTTCAGCTCTACTATGAGCAATATCTCTTCCATCATCAGGGATCTGCTCCCCCTCAGATGGGGCATTAGGTGTACCTTGAAGATTTGGGGGGGTTGGTTCCTGTTGATGTTCCCACCCCACTAGCATACCCACCTCCACCTTCATAGGCAGGGTATGCTCCCCCTCACTTGGGGCATCCATAGGTGGAGAATTTTATCTAGGGTCACTTGAAAAATGATTGATGAGTTAAACACCTAGACTATACTATTGTTAGAGAGGAGAGGCCTAACTGAAATCCTAATTTACTATGGATAGGTGAATTGGGAAATTCATCTTCAGCTTGAGGAACACCTGGATCAGTATTCATCTGAGTTGGCTCAGGATTGGGTTCAACTCTTCCTTGGGGCTCCTCATCCATCCATGTCCTAGGGACATCTTCTTCTTCATCTTCCATGTGCTCCTGAGGATCACCTTTCTTCTTGGAGGATTCAGTACCTCCTTCTCCACCCTTCAGAGCTTTCTTCTTCTTCTCCTTCAACTCTGCTAACACAGAGGGTTGGCTCATGGGGAGAACCCTTGTGGATCAATCTAGAGTCTTAATATCCAACCTTTTCAGGTAATGGATATTGATACCTTTGATTGAGGAGAATTCTCCAGGATATGCCTTCAGTAGGTAGAGAGAAATGATCCTTCCTAGGTTTGGAGCCTGCAGGCATTGCTTAATCCTCTGGTACATGACATTTCCCCAACATGTCCTTTTCTTTAAAATGATCCTTACAATCAGCTCAAACATGGGTTGAGAGATTGTGTCATGTGAGCCTGGCTTGCACAGGAGTGCCTTTCCCACAATGTCACATAACAACTTCCCTTTTTGATTGAAGAATTTCTTCTTCAGTGATGAGTTCTGGGGAGCACTGTATTCACACCACTTCAAGGCATGCTCCTTGTCTTCTGCAGATATTTCCTCTTCTTCCACTCTAGGGAGGTGCAGTACTTTTTCAAGTCTCTTAGGGGACAGTATCACCCTAATTTCACCAACCTTAGATGTTAAGCCATCCTTAGAAGATGACTGCTTGGCATTTGCAAAGAACTCTAGCACTTCTTGCTTGAATATCTGAGAGGGTTCAGACAGCAAGAAGTCTAGTCCCGCATCAGAAATCAGCGAAATAAGACTCAAAATCTCTGGTGAGGTATGGAGAAACCCATCCCTCACCAACTCACAACCTTCTTGCAATTACTTCGCAATCTTGGGCGCCATCTTAGTCGAATGAGAAAAACGAAGATGCTGGGACGGAAGAGTAGAGGTTTCGTCTCGACGGCTGGGGTGGAGCGTGAGAATGTGAAGGGTCATTTAATGTCGTCGAGGGTTTATATATAGTGGGCCAGAGTATTGACCTATTCGACTCAGCGGTTCAGCTGAGACGGTTCAACTAATGCTTCAACCTAGGGCTAAATTTGTCGAACTGAGCTCGACATTTGTCGATCCCAGACTTTACCTAGATTTTAGGCGAATTTGAACCTTAGCTAAGCGGATTGCACTGGTAAATTCTATCATCCTATTTTAACACTATTATAGATAGTATTTGATGATAAATTCACAATAGAGATACTTACCTTGAGGATTTAGTCCTCTACTGATGTTGACTTTATGAAGTCAACTTTCTTCCTTATATGTGCCATGGACACTCACTGTCCAAGTACCACTTATGTATGAGGCTGGTACTTGAACTATCCTGCAAAATAGAGTTTAATACCCCTTAGGAGCCCAAGGTGACTTGGGTCCTAGGTTCTTGTTAGCATGATCAAATGACCTGACTCTGGCAGCTCCCTTTACAGGAAGGCTCTTCTTTGCATTAGGTACATTGGGGTTGTACCAACAATCTATGGCAAAGTGTCTCACTTTACCACAGCACCAACATTCATGAATGTTGTATCTTCTTTTCTGAGCATTTCTTGAGGATTGTGTAGCACAGTCCTTATGTTCAGGAATAGATACAGCAGCATTCTTCCTGTTCCTCTCATCAATTATTTGACTGAATGTCATTCTGTGTGCTATCTTGATGCTCTTTGTCCTAATGGCATCAGCTTGCAATGACTTGGCAGCCATACAAGATTTGATGGCATCTGACACTGAGCACTCAGATATGTTTACAGAATTGGCACCAGTCATGTTCTTGACAGATCCAACCTTAGAAGGGCTTGCCTTCTCATTCTTGAATGAAGTGGATGAAGTACCAAAAACAAATGGTCCATGTTGGGCCATTTGAATTTCCTCATGGGGAGCCTTCATTGCTCTCAAACCCATGCCCTCTCTTTCACTATGGGAAGGAGCATTTCCCTTCCTATAGTAACTCCCAATCTTTGTGACCATGAATGCATTCATGGTCATACCTGTTGGAAGGAAGCATCACCTTTTGAGAGGTGGGTTGAGGCTTAGCCTTCTTCTTGCTCTTTACCCCACTCCCTTCTCCTACTTCCATCTTGTTGAATCCAGGTCCTCTCCTATTGGTTTGAGAGGAGAAGGTGTCAATAAGGGGAAGCACAAATTTGGGCTTGGAGAGTTGAGCCACCAGGCTCTTCTCCTTCTCAAGCTTTTCTTCAAGGTCCTTGATGACCTTATTCTTCAGGGAAATAGTGCTTAATTGCACAATATTTAACCCTTGAAGATGGCTAATCTTTCTACTCATCTGAGCCACCAGGGTGGTAGGTTCAGTGTTCACATCCTTAGTCATCTTGAGGGAAACAATTTCCTGGGCTTGCCTCTTGGCAAGCTTCTTGCTCTTCTTCAGAGCTTCCAAAAGAATACCATACTTATCAATCAGTTGATTGAATTCTTCCTCAGTATCCTTTCCCCTTCCATCAATTTATGGAGGTGCATCAGATTCTGGACTAGTCTCATAATCAGAAGAGGATATGGAATGAATTAATACCTGCTCATGTTCAGAATTATTGTGGTTGTCCTCATCTTTTGTTAGAGACATCAGCCCATGGTCATTGTGAATGACCTCATCCTCCTCTACATCACTGTCTGAATGTGATAGAGGGGTCGTGACTACCATCCGACCAACAGCAATTTCTTCAACAGCAACCAGCCCAATGAGGGCTTCTTCCATTTCAGATTCTGATGAGCTAGAGGCTGATTCACTCCAGCTCTTCTTCTTATTCTTAGCTAGAAAGGATTTCTCTCCTTTCTTGCTCCTTGAATGATGAGCCTTCCTCTCATCCTTCTCTCTTCTCTTCACAGGGCAGTCAGCAATGACATGCCCAGGCTTGCTGCAGTAATAGCAAACAACTTTGGAAGAATTATGTTTTGAGTTAGACTCATACTTGTCACTTCTGGAGTGATGCTTTGACTCCTTGTTGTCCTCCTTGTTGTGATGTGAGGAGGAAGGCTTGTTCTTCCATTGCTTCCTCCTCAGCATCTTTCTGAAGTGCCTTGTAAGAACAACAATTTCTTCATCAGAAGAAGAGGAGCTTGATGAGCTAGGCTCAGAATTTTCTTGTTCAGCAGATCTTCTGGGAGGTGAGTGAGCCTTCTCTCTCCCTCTTCTTGAGCTTTCAGCCATGAAGGCCAGGGAATTCTCCCTGGTATCACCCTTTTCCTTCTGCTCTTCTTCCTTCCTGGCAGTCAGCTGCATTTCATAGGAGAGCAGCTTTCCACGGAGAGTTTGGGGAGGAGTTTCAGTCAGCTTAGCCACCTCCCTTATGGCACAAATTTTTGTGTCCCAATCTCTTGTTAGAGATATGAGGAACTTATCATTCAGATCATAATTTGTGAACACTCTCTCATAGGTTCTTAGTTCATTTATTATTCTAAAGAACCTTTCATAACACATGGAGATGCTCTCCTGCCCTTGCTTCCTGAAAGCTTCATATTCCTGATTAAGGAGTGACTTCCTGTCATTCCTCACATCTTCAGTCCCTTCCATGTACACAATCAGTGTATCCCACATCTCCTTAGCAGATGCACAGTGCACTAAATTTTGAAAAGTTGAGTCATCAATAGCATTGACTATGATATTTTGAGCCCTCTTATCCATAGTAGCCAATGCTATCTCATCCTTGGTCATTTCAGTGTATGGTTTGCCTACTTGCCTGGTACGATCAACAGTGGAGGGTTTTGTGATAATAATGGGGCCTTGTAACGCCCATGATTTTCCGGTGTTTGTTTAATTCAGTGATGGCGTGTTAATGACGTCGGGGCGTTACTTTTAACGTCGAGTTAGCGGCGCGTCGTCGTTTGCGCGTTTTCGCGTCCGTTTGGGTCAAGTCGACCAGATTTTGCGACGACCCGGAATTGGAAAATTTTACGTTAGGAAATTAGATTATTTAATTTTAGACTTGCTTATCAAGTTTCGTCGCGATCCGAGCCATTTTGGAGCCTCGGCGCATTTTTGAAGTTTTGTATATAATTAAAGCTCGCCGTAACTTTCGCCACTCATACCTCGAAAACGGCACGTCGAATTTTGATTCCAACTTCGCCGTTGGATTCGTAGCGCCGCCGTTCACCTAAGGCGGAATTTTCGTTGGATTCGGCGTTCGTTATTTTTTTGATAAAATAATAATAATAATAATAATAATATTATTATTATTACGAAAAAAAATGGAATGTATATAATTATATACGTTAATTATTAAACGCAACGTCGATTTATCCCTCCCCTTGCGTCGACTCATTCCAGCCCCTCTCAGAGTTGCGTCGAATTCAGCCTTCAAGCTTGCGTCGATTCATTCCAGCCCCTCTCAGAGTTGCGTCGATTCATTCCAGCCTTCAAAGCTTGCGTCGATTTCGGCAGCCTTTCAAAGCATGCGTCGACTGCCTTGCGTCGACTTCCTTTCGACGCATGCGTCGACTTTCCCCAGCAGCCTTGCGTCGACTTCTTTTCGACGCATGCGTCGACTTCCTCCCCCCTTGCGTTGACAACTTCGGCTCCGGCTATTATTAATAATAATAATAATAATAATGATATTATTATTATTAAAATTTTGTTTGTTGCTTAAAGGGAAACGAGCCCAGCCCTCTTCTCCTTCTTCATTCTGTCCGAACCAGAGAGTAGAACCGAGCGACGGGGACGGCGATTTCTCGAATCTTCCGGACGCCGCCGACGGAGCTCCGGTGGTCGGAATCGCGAGCCGAGCATAGATTCGGAAAGCTCTCGATGAGAGCTTCGTCCTCGTGGTAATTTCCTCCCGTTTCGTGAAACTTTTTCGTTAGGGTTTTCGTCCCTAACCTTCGTTTTGGTCTTTTTTCTGTAGATTTCGCCTCGTCGTGCCTCCTTTTGGGCCGATCTACGACGAGGAGTTGTTCGGAGAACGATTCCGGTGATTTGAAGGCAAGTGGTGTTCTTGCCCTTGCTCTTTCTCTTTGCCATATAACCGCTCTAAGCCGGTGCTTTGATCTAACTGCGTCGTATCTCCGTTTTATTCTCTATTTTTGCTGCTAATAATTTGATATTATGCCAGTGAATAAAAGATTTTTGTTAGCTTCATATCTCTTGATTTTCTCATTCGCTACTTACCTTATGATATGATATGTCCTGTTGGGCCTCGCCCCTTCCCCTTTGAAATTGCATGAAAATATGAATTCTGTTGGAGGTCGTACACGACGTTGGCGGAGCCACCGGTGCGATGCTCTTTAATTTAATACATTTTGATTAGGTGGCTGTACGCGGTGTGGTTTTTGCCCCCGGTGCGGTGTCCTCTTAAGCATTCTGTTTGGGAGTCCGTACGCGGTGTGGTTTTTGCCCCCGGTGCGGTGCTCTTCTTTTGGATGAGCTGATCAGTCTCTATAATTCTGAACAAGAGTAACATGATTAATAATTTGAAAACGGATGGCTTTTCTTTTGCTTATGGCGAGTTTTGTCATCGCCTGTGTTCTCACCTATGTTTGGTGAGCTTATTTTACTGATTTTAGTTGTTCTGCTGTTTCCTTTCTGCTGATGATTCGATACTCCTGTTATTTCATTTCCTGTCGATTACTTGCTGCTAGCTTGTCATGACTGACCCTTGCAGCTCCTGTTTCCCTCCGGTCTCGCGGAGGTTTGCTCACTTTCTTATTTTCTGCACCACTTGCACTTGTTTCTGAGGTGTTCTTTCTTTGAATGCCTCAGGTTCTGGACAGTAGCAGGTGTTAGTGCAGAGCTGTTTTAGTTGCTGTCTTCTGACTCTTTGAGGTAGAGTTTTCTGTGGACTTGTCGGCCCATGGGTTCGTGTCAGGTGTTGACGCCCGTGGAGCCGTTTAGTTAGATTTTTGTTTCAACTGCTGCTGTTACTTGTGGTTCACTTTTGAACACTTGTTCTGGAATGGTTGGATATTGGTGGGCTTTATGACCCCCTTGTTAGATATGTTAAGGCAATTGTTGCATTGCATATTATGTTTTGAAATGCTAATCTCATTATTTTCTACGCGTGATAAATCTATTTCTTATATATAGTAAATCCATACATTCGATCTTGCATGGTGCACCTCACTAGGTCTTCATGTTCACTTAGGCCACTAAGTAATTAAATCAAGTATTTTTCCGCTGCGTAAAACTATATTTTAAAAGCGTGGACTAGTTGATCCACCTAGTCGAGGGACGCGGCTTGTTAATCTTTTTGCATAAATTATATTTAAATCCCTTTGAGTTAATAATAATAATGTTTGGTTGTCTGCGAAGAAGGATGATCTGCCTTAACGTCAGTAGGCGTCCCCTACGTGACGTGGCATCACAATGCGTAGCTTTCCCTACTCTGATAGCATTTTAAATGCTGGGAAAATGCGGGTTGTGACAGGCCTTCCTGAACAGTAATGTAGATTCTAGGGTCTGAGGCTTCCATGTACAGCCTAACCCTCTGCTTCCATATGCCAAAGTTGGCTTTGTTACTGATGCGCAAATCTTAGCACACCGCTATAGGCGGTAGCAAGACTGCGACACGAAACGACAGTGTACCGATCGTTCAAGTAATATAAAATGTGGGAGTGAATCCCCAAGTATCGATCTCGAAGGAACACAGTAAGGTGGAGTTAACGTTCGAGGAAGGACTTGAGATCGAAGTCCTTTAGGTTGGATGGGAGCGAAAGGGGGTGATTTGGTTTGTGGAAATAAAGAGAATATATTACAACTACTCCTATGCATTGCCGCTATGCAATGCTTCGCTTGGCGGGATGGAGACTAGGCAGGCCTTGAGCGCACTGCGTCGCAAGGGAGGATGGATGAGTAGGCAAGCGGAATCGAACTGTGCAGGCCTTGAGCGCGCTACTTCGTTAGGCGAATGGATTACAAGGGCCGCTATGCCACGCTTCACTAGGCGAATGGGCGAGTAGTCTTACGGAATGAGGGTCGCAAGCACCTCGTCGACAAGCACGCCACTAGCAATTGCTAGTGCGGCACACGAACCTAGTGGATGGAGTGGTGGATGAAGTGGTGGCACATCTCATATACACAAATAACCAAATGGTTTCATAGAAATATGAAATAAACATTGCAAATAAAGATCATTGTGCATATCATCCAAAAATACAAGAATCTACCCTACAATATCATTACAAGTTGAAAGAGAGTAAGAAATCGACCGAATCCGAAGGCTCGTTGGGATTCACGGTTGGAATCGCAAGGTTGTCAATCCGCGTCCAAGCTCAGTCCGCAACTACGTCCGGGGTAGAGGAGGGTTGTCACTACCTCCCAATGGACCGTGCTTCTTCGTGTCACTATCCGCTCGGCTTCAATACATGGCTCCCAAGCTTGACGATGAAATCTGGGTGGAGATCCTTCCTTTTGAAGCTTGTGGATGACGGAGATGGCCGAGGTGATCTCCGGGCTTAAGATAGGCGTGAAGAATAGCCCCGGAGCACCTCCTGGTGGTGGAAGATGATGCAGGTAGCGGAAGAGGCGAACATGGCTCGAAAACGGCGGAGGAAAACGATCCCCCTAGCTAGGGCAGAGAACTGCGCTTTTATAGAAAACAGTCAGAAAATTGGTCACGCACGGTCGAACGCACGACCGTGCGTAGACTGTGCGATATTAAGTATGAAGACTTGCGCAGGAAGATGACCTGGAGCACCCGTGCGATTTACTCACGCACGGGTAGATCCGCTCGTGCGTCAAAACGCACGGGTAAAGTCGGAAATGGGAGAAATGAGGCCAAACAGGCAGAACGTGCGATTCCATCATGCACGGGCGCTGCCCGTGCGCAGAGACGCACGACTAACGACGGATCATCAGTTTCCTTCTCAGCAAAGGGTGCACGCCCGAACCGATCGTGCGTCAAGGTACAATGCACGACTGTGCGATATGCACAGATCAGAACTCGGACTGAAACTGATGAAATGTCCACCTGCATAGCACTAATAGGGCTGGGAATACACTTCCAGTACAGGAAATAAAGCACAAAAAGAGTGAGGAGCACGCTGTGCTTACCCTCAACACTAAAACAAGCAAACACACACCACAACGGGCCTAAATGTGCACCTAGCAAGGAATAGTAAATATGAACAAAACATGCCTAAAGTGAGGTGCAAATACAAGAAAAATGGCCCAGATGAGTCCATAAATGTGTATATAATTGGGACTCATCACACCCCCAGACTTACCTGTTTGCGAGTCTCGAGCAAACCATCTCTTACGCGGACAAGAAAAACATAAGCTGACATAGAAACTGTAAAGCGGAGTACCATGCGAAGTCGCATGCTTATACGCGTAGTAATACAGTAGACAAAATTCCTAATTATACATATTAGTTTATACTTTTCTAGGGGCGCATTTATATATTACATTTACTCAAAAAGTGAATCACGGTGAATCATAAGGTCGTACATAGGAAGAAAGTAAACTGAACGCTGAGGTGAGCATTGCCAAAGATCGGGGCTCGAGACAACCTCCATTGAAATCCATCAATGTCGGTGACCATAAGCTTGCCCGTTCGCACTGCCTCCACGGCACAGGTTTGACTCAAATGCGTGAATCAATAGGACTTTAGGTTTTAGATGAGGCTTGGGTTTAGGTGAGGTATTCAATGATAAAAACGACGGCTCAAGCACAAAACCCAAATGAGCTTGTAAAACAACTCCTCGCACACCAACATCGAATGCAAGTGCACCACACCCCCAAACTTAGATTTTTGCAACATGGGTGTGCGCCTACTCTTATTCAAAAATTTACACAGATTTTTAATTAAGCTCATCTTCTTCTTTTTCTTTTTCTTTTCTCTCTTCTTTTTCTCATTTTTTTTCTTTTCTTTTTCTTTTCTTTTTCTTTTCTCTTTTTTTCAGCAAATGAACAATGAAGCGCATCCACATTTTCACAAAATAAAACACCACATCAACACCCCAATCATGAAAATGACAAACAACTAAAGCTCAATTTTTGGGAGTGCGACTAGGATTGGCTTTTAGGCTTTGGTGAGATAAAAGTGGAGCTGAATCAAGAAAAGGGTAGGCACAACTGGGCTAACGAGGATAAGATGATAGGAATGGCACAAAGGCTCAACCGGGCCAAAATGATGGCCTATATCACATTCACGCAATTGACTAACCATGTACCCATGCTTCAAAAGTCGCTTGGGGCAAGTTCTTAGCCACCGAGAAAGATAATCCTTTCTCCCGACTCGGGCAATACAAGGCTAACGAACGTCTACACACATTCCTATGCTACTGTTTGATTCACACCGGATTCACCAATTTTTGAGTAAAGTAAACAATATCTACGCAAATAGAAAGATATAAACTAAAAGCATAAAAAGAAATTGAATCTACACAAATTTCTATGCGAGACATGAGCACTTGACTAGGAGAACTCCAGGAGTCAACATTTTACTCTGCCTCATAATCCTAAGCCAGCATCATGATCTTTCAATCACACAGAAAAATTATATTTACCCGAGACGCATAGACAAATAAGCGCGTGCTCAAGTGGGTGTTGTGGTGTGCTGTGAAGATGAACAATAAAAATAAATGAGATTAATATACTTCTAGTATGCAACTGATATGTGCACGTGCAGTGGGTAACACATAGCGGCTCTCCCCCAGACTTAATCTAAACAATCCAACAAAATATATGGCCATGAAATTCAAAATTAAGCTAAGGGAAGAGGGTACCCAATGCTCAGCAAGTGATCATACCAGAAGACGTGTGTAAACCAAGACAAAGCTGCAGCATCCGCCATCCAGAAAAAGAACCTGCATAGGTGAGCTCCGCAAAAACAAAAGAAAATATACAAACTAAAATAATGTAAAACTAACTAAACAAACTAGATAAACTAACATTGCAAGAAAGGTGAGATAACTACTGGGGTTATTGTCTTCCCAGCATGACTTATTCAAATTTAAACAGTTCTAGCTAATGGGTCTATGAAAAGAAAAGTGCACAGGTAACTGTTCTAATATGCGTGTCGGTAGCGGGTACCGATACGGCGATAGAACAGTCACGCCTCTACCCGAATATAAATAATACCTGCTCGTCACAGGTAGAGGGAATAAAAAGTAAGAAGAGGAGGAATCCTCACTCAACTCACCAAAACTATCCTTGCCCAGCAATGTATCATCTCCAGGGAGGCAGCAGGAGGAGAAGGCAATGAGTGGAGCTTCCTCTACGGAGGGGGGATCAACCTCCTCACATAAGAGGATGCTCTCATCATTGACTTGAGCATCATGCTCCAAGTCCTCCTGGGGTACCGGTGAAGAATCAACCTGCACAGGTTCAGACACTGAAGAAGGGAGGTCAGGAAATAAAAGAGAAGAAAAACTTAAATAATCATAAATCGGGGGAGTGGTCCCGGTCACACTCCCAGCAGGTTGGGGAAGTAAAATAATGTTTGCATTGTCATCAATGCTACAAGGTTCGGCGGGATCAACCGTAGCCATGTCCAAGATTTAGACTTCCTCCACCGGTGCAGAGGAAAGTTCCTCTTCACCTAGAAGGTTGTCCTCCTCCATAGGAGCAGGCATAACACATAGATTGCCAGCCTTATCCTGCGACACATCCTCAACAATGTCGTCAGAGACGAATGTAGTATGCACAACAGGGGGAGGAATAGTGCTTGGATAAATGTCAAGCACTGATTCCTCACAAAGAATCAAGTTCATGCATGGTGATATATGGACAGGGGAGATGGGCTCAGTCATGTTAGAACCTAGATCAGCCACACATCTGGTGACTGTGTCCACATCATACCCTTCAAAGCTTGAAGGTGAAATGGGCACATAACCAGATGTTGAAGGTGTGCTGCCAGAAGTAGGAGTCGGGACGATCCGGATATCCGGCTCATCATCCTCGTCCAATTGGCGATGGAATGCAGCACAATCCTTCAAGGCATGATCCGTGCTCTGACAAAACAAGCACTGCCTTGCGGGCTTCTTTGGCACAGCAGGTGCTGAAGCCGAAAAGAAGTATGACAGTAAAGGCGCAACAGAATAGCCATAGGACTTACGCGCACCATATGGAGTACCAGATGAAGTCGGTGCTCCATATGCTGGGCCTTGAGTGCTAGGGCTATCATCTCCCGATGGGCATCTATCACTAGCATGAGAAATATCTCCACACCAACGGCAATGAATATTGAATGAAGCCCACATAGTGTGAAGATAAAATGATTCAAAATAAAAACACAATTGTGCAAATTACCACACCTAACAAAAATTTACTAGAGCAACCTAATATAAAATAGGAAAAAGGAATAACAGTAAATAAAATAAAGAAAGGATGCAATTCACAAATGGAAGGGATTCTCTCTCAGATTCTCCCTCTCCAGAAAACTCACACGACTGTGTTCCCGGGCAACGGCGCCAAAAACTTGATGCGCAAATCTTAACTCACCGCTATAGGCGGTAGCAAGATTGCGACACGAAACGGCAGTGTACCGATCGTTCAAGTAATATAAAATGTGGGAGTGAATTCCCAAGTATCGATCTCGAAGGAACACAGTAAGGTGGAGTTAACGTTCGAGGAAGGACTTGAGATCGAAGTCCTTTAGGTTGGATGGGAGCGAAAGGGGGTGATTTGGTTTGTGGAAATAAAGAGAAAATATTACAACTACTCCTATGCAATGCCGCTATGCAATGCTTCGCTTGGCGGGATGGAGACTAGGCAGGCCTTGAGCGCACTGCGTCGCAAGGGCGGATGGACGAGTAGGCAAGCGGAATCAAACTGTGCAGGCCTTGAGCGCGCTGCTTCGTTAGGCGAATGGATTACACGGGCCGCTATGCCACGCTTCACTAGGCGGATGGGCGAGTAGTCTTACGGAATGAGGGTCGCAAGCACCTCGTCGACAAGCACGCCACTAGCAATTGCTAGTGCGACACACGAACCTAGTGGATGGAGTGGTGGATGAAGTGGTGGCGCATCTCATATACACAAATAACCAAATGGTTTCATAGAAATATGAAATAAACATTGCAAATAAAAATCATTGTGCATATCATCCAAAAATACAAGAATCTACCCTACAATATCATTACAAGTTGAAAGAGAGTAAGAAATCGACCGAATCCGAAGGGTCGTTGGGATTCACGGTTGGAGTCGCAAGGTTGTCAATCTGCGTCCAAGCTCGGTCCGCAACTACGTCCGGGGTAGAGGAGGGCTGTCACTACCTCCCAATGGACCCGTCTTCTTTGTGTCACTATCCGCTCGGCTTCAATACATGACTCCCAAGCTTGACGATGAAATTTGGGCGGAGATCCTTCCTTTTGAAGCTTGTGGATGACGGAGATGGCCGAGGTGATCTCCGGGCTTAAGATAGGCGTGACGAATAGCCCCGGAGCACCTCCTAGTGGTGGAAGATGATGCAGGTAGCGGAAGAGGCGAACAGGGCTCGAAAACGGCAGAGGAAAATGATCCCCCTAGCTAGGGTAGAGAACTGCGCTTTTATAGAAAGCAGTCAGAAAATTGGTCACGCACGGTCGAACGCACGACCGTGCGTAGACCGTGCGATATTAAGTATGAAGACTTGCGCAGGAAGACGACCTGGAGCGCCCGTGCGATTTACTCACGCACGGGTAGATCCGCCCGTGCGTCAAAACGCACGGGTAAATTCGGAAAGGGGAGAAATGAGGCCAAACAAGCAGAACATGCGATTCCTTCACGCACGGGCGCTGCCCGTGCGCAGAGACGCACGATTAACGATGGATCATCAGTTTCCTTCTCAGCAAAGAGCGCACGGCTGAACTGATCATGCGTCAAGGTACAACGCACGACCGTGCGATATGCATAGATCAGAACTCAGACTGAAACTGATGAAATGTCCACCTGCATAGCACTAACAGGGCTGGGAATACACTTCCAGTACAGGAAATAAAGCACAAAAAGAGTGAGGAGCACGCTGTGCTTACCCTCAACACTGAAACAAGCAAACACACACCACAACGGGCCTAAATGTGGACCTAGCAAGGAATAGTAAATATGAACAAAACATGCCTAAAGTGAGGTGCAAATACAAGAAAAACGGCCCAGATTAGTCCATAATTGTGTATATAATTGGGACTCATCAGTTACATATGGGCAGTTTCATTGAGCTCATCTCCTTCTGCATTACACTGGAGGCCATTAGTATTTGACTAGACTAAACCTTTTAGGATCTGGTCAGACTGTTAAGTCCTTTTTGACCAACCTACCTCTGATATCACTTGAAAGAATATAAGGTTTGAAGTCTAAGTCACCTAGAGGGGGGGGGGGGGTGAATAGGTCTTTTAAATTTTACTTGATTAGCTTTAGATATTTTCAGAGTTGGTTCAAACAAATCAGCAAACACAGAAAGCACACAATAATTTATAGTGGTTCCCCAAAGACAGTGTGTCTATGGGTAGTCCACTTTCCCCCTCTACCCTTCTAACAGTGTGTTAGACAGGGCCAACTTCTCCAAACTCGGCTCAAAGAGCTTACAGCACAAGTTCCTCAGAACTTCTCAGATCAAGAATGATCCTACCTCAGGACACAAGTCCCTACAACTCAGAGCTATCACCAGCTCCTACCTCAGGCACAGCTGCCCTACAACTCAGAGGATAACGCCTCCTACAGCTCAGACAATAATGTCCTACAACTCAGACCTCTCCCAGGTCCTACCACTCAGAGGACTCCTCCTCCTACAGCTCAGACCAGCTCTTGGTCCTACCTCAGGCTGTTAAGCCCTACCTCAGATCTGCTCCAGATCCTACACTCAGGCCTTCAGCCCTACAGCTCAGAACCCTCAGGTTCCTACAAACTCAGACCAAATGGTCTTACAGCTCAGGCAAGATGCCCTACAGATAAATGATTTAGAAATTTATTCTACAGTATAGGTACTCTCCTGTAGATCCTGCACTGACTGTGCTTCCTGTTGCTGAAGATGTTGATTACAGCAACTAACTTGATCTTCCTCTTCGACAGAGTGATGGAAGATCACCTTGCTCCTTCTTGCAAAGGAGCTCACTTTCTTTCTCTGTTATCTTCTTCTTCTTGTTCAGTGAGCAGGAGGAAGAAGATGAGAGCTTCAGCCATCAATGTAACAGTTGATCTCTTTCGCACGTTGCCGAGAGTTTCAAATGTGCCCTAACTCTTCCTTTTATACATCTCTGATCTTCAACGGCTCTTAGCTGATCTGCTGAGAGGTATGGGAGAAGCTGGTGGACCCCACACAGCTTTTCTGCAACTAGTCCTAGCCGCAGGACCCTCCACCCAACTTTTCCGTAGAGAAGGACTGCGCTCGACGAACGTAGAACACTCTGCGTTCGACGAACCAGCTGTCCCCTGCGTTCGACGATCCTGCCAGCTCAGTGCTCGACAAATTGGCCTTTTGTATCTTTTCAGTGGATCCGCTGAGATGGCTCCTCGTCTCAGTGTTTGTCGAACGGCGTTCAGCGTTCGACAATCTTGCCTAGTGTGTCTTCTCAGCGGCTTCAGCTTTGATCTCGTCTCAGAGGTCGACGAACGGCATTCAGCATTCGACAAATGTCGATCCCAGTTCGACAAATGTTGAGCCCAGTTCGACGACCACGCTGATTCTTAGCGTATAATGAACTTCTCAGCGGAGGCACCTTCTTCTCAGCGGATACGCTGAGACGGCTCCTCGTCTCAGCGGTTTTTCCCCCTCGTCTCAGCGGTTCGGCTGAGACAAAATTTCATCTTTTGGAAGATGATTTCTCCACATCTAAGGGCATGTTTGGCCCTTTCTTTTGAGTCACCTGCACCTGTATATCTTACACAAGTATAGCTTATCAAATACAATATGTCCTTAGCATTGAGAGTGATGCCTCTTCAAATCATGGTACTATTGAGGGCAATATACCCAACAGTTACCCTAAGAGTTCTCTTCCTCTCCATGGATCTGTTGAAAGGAACGGATAGAAAGAAGCATCATCTAGTCCTCTCCATGGATCTGGTTTCGGATCAACGAACGGAGCTCCAATGCTCCAACAATGGCGGATCTAGCCTTCTTCTTCCTCCAAACCCTACCCCTTTCCTTAGCCTCCAAAAGCACCAAAAGACTTAATGGAATGAGAATAGAACTTCTCTGCCCTATTTAGTGCCTTAGGATGCACTTATCTGAACCTTAGGATCAAGATCTAAGAAGATCGGATGCCCAAAAAATCGCTACTTACGGATCTGGTTCCGTTAGCTAGCGCCGGCTCTAGCGCTACTGCCTGCGCTAGCCACTCGATGAAAACCCTCCGACGAGAAATATCTCAATGGCCCGACGGAACTTATTTACCCGACGAAAAGATATCGATGGCGCTAGCGCTACTGCCCGCGCTAGCTCTTCGACGAATTCCCTTCGACGAAACCGCCTCGACGAATCCAACTTGAACAGCTTGATCTTCAAGTAGACCATGTTGCCCACCGCAAACTCCACATTTCTGTGGCGCGCATTAAAATACTTTCCCTGCCGATCCTGAGCAACCTTCATGCGCTCCTGGACCATCCGCACCAACTCATAAGCGTCTGCCACCACTTCTTTTCCTAATAGCTGGGTGTCTCCCGCCTCTATCCAGGACATCGACGTTCGACACCGCCTTCCATACAAAGCCTCGTATGGCGCCATTTTGATACTCTCCTGGGAACTATTATTGTAGGCAAACTCTACCATGAAGAGGTGGTCTTCCCAACTCTTACCAAAATCGAGAGCACACATCCTCAACATGTCCTCCAACATACGATTCGTTCTCTCCGTTTGACCATCGGTCTGTGGATGAAATGCGGTACTAAACTTCAATTTTATGCCCAAACTTCTCTGCACTAACCTCTAGTCCTTGGACGTGAACCGCCCATCATGATCACTAACGATGCTCTTTGGGATTCCGTTCAACCGCACAATGTTACGAATATTAAGCTCCACGAGCTTCTCCACGCTATCGTCCTTCCGATTTGGAATGAAGTGGGCTACCTTGGTCAGGCGATCCACAATCACCTAAATCGCATTGTTACCTTGCCGCGATCGAGGCAAACCATGCACAAAATCCATGGAGATGTCGTCGAATTTCCACAAGGGGATAGGAAGAGGTTTCAAGAATCCACCAGGCCTTTGGCATTCAGCCTTCACTAAGGCGCACGTCTGACACCGGCTTACATACAAAGCTACATCCCGCTTCATCCCAGGCCACCAAAAGGATTTCTTCAAATCCAAGTACATCTTCGTACTTCTTGGATGAATGGAGTACTTTGTTAAGTGAGACTCAAACATCAACTCCTCATGGATCTTGCCAA
Source organism: Dactylorhiza incarnata (assembly GCA_033032865.1). Lineage (NCBI taxonomy): Eukaryota > Viridiplantae > Streptophyta > Magnoliopsida > Asparagales > Orchidaceae > Dactylorhiza > Dactylorhiza incarnata. The sequence continues at coordinate 2,227,022 of JAWHQI010000175.1, read as the reverse complement.
AGCAAGGGACACACACCCTTCCATTTCTCTTTAAAAGTCCACCGGCCATCTCCAAAGCACTGCCTTCACTTTGCTGAGCTTCCAACGCCAATTGCTGACACTCCTCGTCTGCACTAGTTGCCTCTCGAATTCAATCTGCTAGATCACACTGCATCTCAATCCAGTTCAGCTGAGCTGCGCTGGACTCACCCTTAGGCACACACACAATGCCAAGAGACTCGAACTCTCGCACCAAATGCTTATCATGCGCTTCAATCCAATTTCCCTCCCAGAGTACTTTCTACTCAAGGCGTCAGCCACCACATTGGCCTTGCCTGGCGTATACTGAATCGCTACGTCGTAGTCCCCAAGAAACTGGACCCACCTACGCTGCCTCATATTAAGATCCTTCTGATCTAAAAGATACCTCAAGCTTTTGTGGTCCGTGAAGATTTTAACCTTTGCACCATAAATGTAGTGCCGCCACCACTTCAACGCAAAAATCACCTCCGCCAACTCCAAGTCATGGACGGGGTAATTTCTCTCATGAGGCTTTAGCTGCATCGACCCATAAGCTATCACGTTGCAATACTGCGCCAGCACACAACCCAAACTGCAACTTGACGCGTCACTAAAAATATGAAATCCTTCAGTCCCACCAGGAAGACTTAGGATTGGAGCAGACATCAATCTTTCCTTCAAGGTCTCGAACGCACGGGCACACTCCGGCGTCCACACAAACCTCTGGTCCTTTCGGGTAAGAGTGGTGAGGGGCAAAGTCATCCGCAAAAAGTTCTCAACGAACCTTCTGTAATAACCGTCTAGTCCAAGGAAACTTTGGACTTCCGCCACGGTTCTCAGTACAGGCCAATATCTAATGGCTTCAATCTTCGTAGGATCCACTGCCACCCCATCTCCACTAATCACGTGACCCAAGAATGCCACTTTCCCGATCCAAAATTCGCACTTTGAGAACTTAGCATAAAGCTGGTTCTCCCTCAAAGTATGCAACACTAATTGATGAGTCCCATTTATATACACTTTTATGAGCTCATCTGGGCTAGTTTTCACGCACTTGCACTTCACTTTTTGTGTAATAATGCTTATATTTCATTTAGTCACAATTCTCACATGAAGTGCACTTCTAGGCCCGTGTGGTGTGTTTTCTTGATTATCACTCTTAATATCTTTCATGATGTGTTATGTGCCACTTTTAGTGGTTTTGATTTGTGTTTATGCTGGAACAGGGGTCGTGCAGGTGTTCCCGGTACAAATCTGTACAAGAACACTGCGCACGATCACTAGTTATACTGCGCACGACCACTGATTGTGCGCCGCCAATCGTGCGCGATCATTTGCTGCCCAAAGTTGCATTCTGAATTTGGTCGTGCATTTTTACGCACGGTCGTGCGTTCGTTCGTGCGATCTTTATATTTTATAAAGTTTATGTCACAGGTTCTGCTGGGATAGTGCGCACGAGCGCCTAACTTCTAGTTCGCACGACCACTGGTCGTGCGCCACTGGTCGTGCGCACTATTTCGCCAGCGCCTATTTAATGCCCTGTTCCGCGATTTTAGGGTATTCATTCCGCCCCGTAGCCGCCCATCCACGGATTTTGGGAGCTTCTCTCCCCCCATTCGCCTCCCTTCGTCCATCCATCCTCCATTCAAGATCCGGGCATCGATTCATCATCCAAATGCTCCGCTTACTCCACTCCGGCGAGTTCTCAACCACGCAACACTATTCAGGTGAAAAGAAGAAGAAGATGCAGGGATTCGGTGCCAGTTCAGAGGTTCAAGTGAAGAAGACGGGACGTTAGCGGAGGATTGACAACCCTTCGAGTATCCCGGACGTTAGCCGAAGCCGAGCCCGGATCCATATTGACAACCCGGAATTCTGGCCGTGAACGACGGCGAGTCTTCATCCTTTGGTGACGAAACCTCTATCTCTCATTTTCATATTATTACTTGTTGTGTAATTTCTGAGATTTTGGTGTATTGAACAATTATTTGTGATAATATAATCATGTCTCGTTATGTTATTGGTTGATGATCTCGTTGTGACAATTGTTCGGTTTCATTCACGTTCACAATCCACGCTATAGCAAAAGTGCTATTAGCATTTGTGAAGAGGTGCTCTCGACCCTCAACACTTCCGCCCTTGCGATCGCCCATCCGCGTGCCTTCTCGTCCATGCGCTTTCCGAAGCACGGCATCGCGGCCGTTGCATCCATCCCGCCTTGCGAAGCAGAGTTTTGACCCACATCTCTCTTTTCTGCACTAGTTTAGGAAACCCAAAATCAAAGCCCCTATTTTTCCTTTAATTAACTCTTGTAATTATTTTCTCAATCCGAAGAGTCAAACTAACCACGCGCATTCCTTGAGAGACGATATTCGGGGACGTACTCCCAACTTTATTACTTGTGCGACCGGTGCACTTGCCGAACACGCATCAAGTTTTTGGCGCCGTTGCCGGGGAATGCAGGCTTAGTTTGATTTTGGTGTTTGAGTTAATAGTTTCAGGAGTTATTGTTTTGTTTTTATTTCTACTATTTTCGGGTTGAGTCTTTGTAGGAGCGATGTCATGTTCTTTACTGCCTCTGTCACAACATGATGAGGATACAGCCTATTTGGAGGAGAAATTCTGCAAATTCGCTCAAATTATAATTCAAGGCCTTGAAACGCGGCAAGAGTATATTGATAGATTGACTGTGCAGGTGGAGACTTTATTGTCTCTTGCCTCGGCTGTGTTGCAAGAACCTCCTCATGATGTGATAGTGGTACAAACAGAACCTGCAGGGAGTGAAACTGGGATCACTCCCTCAACTAATGATTCTTTATGTTCATCATCTACTTTGTTTCTTGACCCTCTTTCATTGGTTACAATTCAACAGGAAGAGTTAGCGTTGGTCATTCAGGTAGAATCTGATCATCTCTCACAGGAGGATGTCACTTGTGACATTTCTTCCTCCTGCTTTGCTCCTACGAATGTTGAGTATACTCTCGCTCCATCTCTTCCTGTTATTTCTAACATCGTTTCATTTGTGCCCCCGCAGAATTTGGAATATGCTGACCCATTTTTGGGCAGTCAGATGATGCCTTCCTGGCCGGATAAGCAAGTTGCAGTGGCAGACGATATTGCTTTGTCGACTCCAGCGTCACAGCATGTGCTTCCCCTAAAGGACTGGCTGTAGGGGGGAAAACGATTTTTCTTTGAAGAAATACTCTTGGAAGAGAGAAAGAGAGCAAGAAAAGAGGAGACTTGGGGATGGAGGCTAAACCTCTTACTTCGTTGCCATCAGTTGTGGGTCTCCGGACCTTTTTCTTCTATCTGTAGTTACTATTTTAAGTCAACGTATAGTTGATTTCTCTGTATGGTTGTGTAATAATACTACATAAACTGGGATGACCTCCTCTCTTTAGTCTTGCGTGAACAATTTTATAATCTGCTTAATACAGGTATTTGGTCCACCTTTAAGGACGTTAAACAAAAGGGCTTCTTGGGAGACAACCCATGGGAACCACCCGGTTCCGTTTGCTTGCTTTAATTTCTATTATGTTTTGTTTGTTTTTGCTTTGGTGCTAACAATGCAGGTGTGAACTCGATTGGATGAAGAGGAGGAGATCTTTAAAAGAAGGATTATACCGCTCTTCTGGCATGCTCTTATGAGCATAGGTACTCCTAACCTAGCTTTATTTTTGCTATGAAATGTTATATTTGATGTGTGTTTTCAAATCAAGTCTGGGGGAGCGGGCCTTTGTTTATGCTGTAACACCCCAAAAATCGTAGTTCAGCGAGGTAGGCGGAGTGGTAGTGCTGCGCTCGGGATAGGCTAAAAATTCCCCAACAGTTCTATGCGCACGACCATTGTCCTATTCGCACACGATCAGTGATCGTGCGCTAGTGATCGTGCGCAACCCGCAAGAAATCGGAGTTCTGTCTCGGCTTATCGCACGACCATTTCCTCTTCGCGCACGACCAGTGATCGTGCACCTGTGATCGTGCGCCCTGTTTATTCCTGTTCCGCGAAAACGTGCGGGATGACGATCCGACCGATCAAATATTCCGGGATTTGATCCAACGGCTAAGATGTTTCGCTGGGGGGCTTTAGGGCTTGGATGAGGGGTTAATCCCTCATATTTTCAAGCCTTTTCTCTCTCTTAGGTTGGAGAAAGGAGAAGGGGGCAAGGAGGAAGAAGAGGGGAGATCCGCCATTGTTGGAGCTTCGGAGCTCCGATCGCAGATCCGAGACCGGCAACGCGTAGAGGGCGTCAAGGCGCTTCTTCTCCACCGTTTGGTTGCAAGCTTCTCATGGCTAGGAGGAGATCTCAAAAGTTAACGACATTTCTCCTCCCGGTCTTTAGGATGCGTGCTTGGCATCCCTTTATTTTCTGCATTTTGGCACTGGATCCGTCGAGTGAGAGGGATCCGGGTCGCCTTGGTTCAAGAGGAACCACCGGGTTGATTGTGTCCGTCCCCGGCATGTTTTGCACTAGAGATCCGCTCCGTTAGCGGATTAGGCATTGTGGGTGAAGCCGGATTTGTGGTCGTTGGTCCGATCCGGTGATGTTGATTTACGCGCATTTTAGGGGTTTTGTTAGAAATCCGAATACGGCGAACTCGTCGTTGTGATGCCCTTGTAGCTTCGTGTGGTAACGAATGTTGGGTTTAGGGCGGAGAAATAATGTGCGGATTTTGGGGCTTGTGATGCCTAGTGTTGGGCGAAGGCGCGATTGGTCTTTGTGGTCGGCTGGCTATCCCGTGAAGACTGAGATTCACGTGTGGAGAGTGTCCCGGCAAGATTAGTCCCTTCGATTGTTGACTGATGAGAATGTCTGTGCTACGGATGAGTTCGTTGACGGTCGCCAGGCGAGGCAATCGGTGGACGTTGTCCCGAAAGTAAGCCCAGGGCCTTGGGACGTTTTGGGTGGCCAGAATTCTTAGAATCGGTCTTAGTGCGTTGTTGGCGGCCGAGCGTGTGAGCTGTTAGACAAGCCCGATGGCATGGTGGGCCAGGCGAGGTGGGTCTCAGCGAGAGCTCTTGGCCTTGGGTTTTGATGCCCCTGTGGGGAAGTAATGAGTACCTTTGTGTTGGTGATGTATGATGATGTGTTAGATTCATATGCTTTAGGGTGCCTTGGGTGAAACCCGGGTTTGCACTCATTTTGCATTGTTAGGCCCCTTTTATTACCTGCTCAATATAGAAACGTGGATGATGCTTGTGACACTCAGGCCTGTATTTATGTTGCTTTTCTTTATGTACATTTGCATACGAAGTGCTGACTTGCAGGGTGAAGTAGTTCCCCGGGGTCCGCTAGGACGGCCGGCAGGAGGGATGTTGTTACACCGCTTGTGGTCAGCCATAGCTGACCCTCGTTTACCGCTCTTTGTGATTTGGTTGCAGGGCAAGAATCATAGGCTGGACCCAGCGCGCCGGCCAAAAAGGCCTAAAGCCTCACGAAGTGCTTAGTTGTTTTCCTGCATTACTCTCTTCGTACTTTGTTATATCCGGCTTGCATGCCGAGGTAGTTTAGGGAAAAACTATCTTTCCCCTTTTGTTGGGATGTCTTTTATTATGGAATGTTTGATGATTTGGACGTTGATTTGTAAGGCCTTAAGGCCAGTTGGACTCCTATGTTGTGTGGGCAATCTCTATGGCTTTAGTTTGTTTCCGCTGTGTTGTCTGAGTTTTTAGATTGGGTAGTTAATATCATCTTTTAATACTAAAGATGTGGCGGTTATATGTTGTGGGGTCCCGGCCGGACCCATATTATATGGTCATTACAGGGGAGGTGTTACAATTTGGTGTCAAAGCGAGGTTGTGTATTCTTGCGAGGTCTAGTGTATTTGGATCGCGTGAGAGATTGTCCACATAGGAGTATTGTGCGGGATCATGAGTATCCCTGTGTTTGAGTCTTGCGAATAGAGATTGATAAGTCTTTTTCCTTGCTTATGCTAGGATGTTGGCGATGATGCGGGGACGTCGAGGAGGCAAGAGGAGCCTTCGGGGAGCAGTGCTACTGCTCCAGGCCTCATGAATGTGGGCATGTCCCCGTCTGATTTCTGTCGCATGCTAGCGGAGGCAATGGTAGCGGCTCAAGCTGGAGCGATGCCACGGGTTCCTACGCCGGTGGTGCAAGTTGCGACCCCTGTCACTCCGGCGGCTACGCCGGATGCACCGGATGTCGAAGTAAGGCAAGCAGAGCCTTTAGCGGAGAGAGCTATTCTGATGGGTGATCGATTCATGAAGTATTTCTTGAGTTTCCACCCTCCGACATTCAAGGGAGCGGGCACTCCAATGGATGCCGAGGATTGGCTTTCGAGGATCCAGGAGCTCTTGAAGGCAGCTGAGACCCCAGCTGAGAGGCAGTCTCACTTTGCGAGCTTCATGTTAGAGGGTGATGCGAAGTTGTGGTGGGTGAACCATAACGGTCGACATTTTGTTGGGCGTGTTCCGTCCATGGAGGAGTTCGGAAACGCTTTCCTAAAGCATTACATTCCGGCTTCAACAAGGTTAGCACTGCAGCGGCAGTTTCTGCATTTGGTGCAGCGGGAGAAGACAGTGGATGAATATCTGCAAGAGTTCACTCGGTTGGGTCGGTATGCGGGTACGACTATGGCAGATGACGAAGAGAGAGATAACCTCTTTTATCAAGGGTTGAGGGGAAATTTAAGGCAACCACTCATAGCCCTGAAGAATGCGGGATTCAATGAGTTGGTCGAAGCCGCTCGCACGCTGGAGAGCGACTTGGAGCGAACTCAACGGCGAAAGGGTGTTGCGGCAAGGCAGGGAGAAGGAAAGCCTTCTCAGTCTCAACCCCAGTGGAAGTCCGAGGGCAGCCGATGGAAGAAGAAGCCCCGTCCTAATAGGCCTGGGGAGAGAAGTGGCGCACCTTCGGGAGATTTCCGTTCCAAAGGTCCGGTTACTTGTTACCAGTGTGGCAAGGTGGGTCACATTAGCCGTTTTTGTACCGAGGGCGGAGCTGGGCCAGAGCCGAGGCAAGAACAATCGGTGCGTTCGGGTCCCAGTGTTGCAGAGAAGGGGAAAGCGGCGGAGTCGAGTGCTTCGCGGTTCCCTCCAGTGCAGCCTAGAGCCTATAACCTTGGGAAGCAGGAAGCGATACGTCAACCCGATGTGGTGACAGGTACAAAAGGTTTAAGTTTCGTTTGTTACTATAATGTAGGTTGCGGCATTTCATGCTTGTTTTGCACGTGGTTAGGTTTTGTGCTAGTTTCGGGCTACCCCTCTTGAGTGTTGTTCGACACGGGGACGTCACACTCTTTTCTTGCGGAAAGTTTTATCCGAAAGATTGGTGCTGAGCCCGTAGTGGCAGGAGTGGAGCTAAGTGTGCGTATGCCGAATGGGTCTTTCATGACTACCATGAGGAAGGGGCGCATTGTGATGCAAATTGGCGATTGTGATTTCGTGTTGGTAGCAGCGATTCTGCCACTAGCCGAATTCGATGTTATCTTGGGAGTGGACTGGCTTGCGGAGCAGCGAGCTAGTATCGACTGCCAGTTGAAGGTGGTAACCCTGAGAGGTGAAGGTAGAGCAGAGGTCAATTTTGAAGGCCTAAGCGGAGTGGCTTGCTCCCTGATTTCCGCTATGCAAGTGAGGCGTGCGGTAAACCAAGGAGGCGAGGCGTTCTTAGCTTTGTTGGAGACTCACTCCACAAAGTTGGCTATTAGGGAAGTTCCGGTGGTGGAAGAATTTGAGGATGTTTTCCCCGAGGAGCTTCCGGGAGCACCTCCTCGGCGTGAAATTGATTTCTCGATAGAGTTGGTACCGGGTGCGAGGCCAGTGTCGCGTCCTCCGTTTAGGATGGCACCGAAGGAACTGGCCGAGTTAAAGTTTCAGTTGCAGGAGTTGTTAGAGCAAGGGTACATTAGGCCCAGCTCTTCGCCGTGGAGCGCGCCGGTATTGTTTCTGAAGAAGAAAGACGGAAGTATGCGGTTGTGTATCGATTACCGTGAATTGAATAAATTGACCGTTAAGAATAAATATCTGATTCCCCAAATCGATGATTTATTCGACCAGTTAGTGGGGTCGGTGGTGTACTCCAAGTTGGATTTGAAATCAGGGTACTACCAGTTGCCAAGACAGCGTTTGGGACTCGGTATGGACACTACGAGTTTTCCGTGATGCCGTTCGGACTGACGAACGCGCCATCTGTGTTCATGGATTTGATGAATAGGGTTTTTCGCCCGTTCCTAGATTCGTTCGTGGTGGTGTTTATTGATGATATTTTGGTGTATTCAAAATCGGAGGCAGAGCATGAGTCTCACTTGAGGCAAGTATTGCAGACTCTAAGGGAGAATCAGCTTTATGCTAAGTTCTCAAAATGTGAGTTTTGGATCGAGAAGGTGGCTTTCTTGGGGCACATAATTAGTGGAGATGGGGTGGCGGTAGATACAGCGAAGATTGAAGCCATTAGAGATTGGCCTGTCTTGAGGACCGTGGCGGAAGTTCGGAGTTTCCTTGGACTAGCCGGTTATTATAGAAGGTTCGTGGAGAACTTTTCGCGGATGGCGCTGCCCCTCACCACTCTCACTCGCAAGGACCAGAGGTTCGTATGGACACCGGAGTGTGCCCGTGCATTTGAGAATCTGAAGGAAAGGTTGATGTCCGCTCCAATCCTTAGTCTTCCTAGTGGAACGAAAGGATTTCAGATTTTCAGCGACGTGTCAGGTTGCGGGTTGGGTTGCGTGCTGGTGCAGCACGACAAGGTGATCGCTTATGGGTCAAGGCAGTTAAAGACTCATGAGAAGAATTATCCCGTCCACGATCTGGAGTTGGCGGCGGTAATCTTTGCGCTAAAGTTGTGGCGGCACTACGTTTATGGTGCGAAGGTGGAGATCTTCACAGATCACAAAAGCTTGAGGTACCTTCTAGACCAAAAGGACCTGAATATGCGGCAGCGTAGGTGGGTCGAGTTCCTTGGGGACTACGACATGGAGATTCAATATACTCCGGGTAAAGCCAACGTGGTGGCGGATGCTTTGAGTAGGAAGTACTCCGGGCAAGGTAATTGGATGGAGGCGCATAACGAGCGTTTGATTCGAGACTTGGAGTCTCTTGACATTTCTTGTGTGGCTAGAGGTGAGTCTAGCGTAGCTCGTTTGAACTGGATTGAAATGCAGTGTGATATAACGGATCGAATCCGAGAGGCGACCAGTGCGGACGAGGAGTGCCAACAGTTGGTGTTGGAGGCTCAGCAAAGCGAAGGCACTGCTTTGGAGATGGTTGGTGGAATTCTGAGGAGAGACGGAAGGATCTGTGTTCCGCGCTTCGGCAAGCTTCGCGAGGAGTTGATGTTTGAAGCTCACTTTACGAAGTACTCCGTTCATCCAGGAAGTACAAAGATGTACGCGGATTTGAAGAAATCTTTTTGGTGGCCTGGGATGAAGCGGGATGTAGCCGAGTACGTGAGCCGATGTCAGACTTGTGCCTTGGTGAAGGCTGAGTGCCAAAGGCCCGGTGGGTTCTTGAAGCCTCTTCCCATCCCCGAATGGAAATTTGATGACATCTCTATGGATTTTGTGCATGGTTTGCCTCGATCGCAGCAGGGTAACGATGCGATTTGGGTGATAGTAGATCGCCTGACGAAGGTGGCCCACTTCATTCTGAATCAGAAGGGCGATGGCGTGGAAAAGCTCGTGGAGCTTTATGTTCGAAACGTGGTGCGGTTGCACGGAATTCCGAAGAGCATAGTTAGTGATCGCGATGGGCGATTCACCTCGAAGGACTGGAGATTAGTGCAGAAAAGTCTAGGCACGAAGCTCAAGTTTAGCACCGCGTTCCATCCGCAGACCGATGGTCAGACGGAGCGAACGAACAGTACGTTGGAAGACATGTTGAGGATGTGTGCTCTCGACTTTGGCAAAGGTTGGGAAGACCACCTTTTCATGGTGGAGTTCGCCTATAATAATAGCTTCCAGGCGAGTATCAAGATGGCGCCATACGAAGCTTTGTATGGAAGGAAGTGTCGAACGCCGATGTCTTGGGCAGAGGTGGGAGACACTAAGATTTTGGGAAAGCAAGTGGTGGAAGATGCTTGCGAGATTGTGCGGACGATCCAGGAGCGCATGAAGGTTGCTCAGGATCGACAAGCGAAGTATTTTAATGCGCGCCACAGAAATGTGGAGTTCGCAGTGGGCGACATGGTCTACTTGAAGATCAAGCCGTTTAAGGGTGTTTCGCGGGTGCGGCGACTCAAGAAGTTGAGTCCGAGATTTTTGGGTCCGTTCGAGGTTACGGAGCGTATAGGCGAAGCAACCTATCATTTGGCGTTGTCCGCAGAGCTGAGTGGATTACATGACGTTTTCCATGTCTCCGTGCTGAGGAAAGCTTTGGTAGAGCCGAGCGTCGTGGTCGAAGCGGCGGCGGTGCCGGTGATGGAGGACTTGGGGGCGAGAGTTCGCCCGGTGTGCGTGGAGGATTCAGAAGTCCGGCAGTTGCGTAATAAGCAAGTCAAACTTGTAAATGTGCGATGGGACAACTGCGGGCGAGACGAATTCTCTTGGGAGCGTGAGCAAGCGATGCGGGAGGATTTCCCGGAACTTTTCGCTCTAGGTATGCGTTATGAATTTCCTATTTAAATTCTGAAATTTCGAGGACGAAATTCTTTTAAGGGGGGTGGAGTTGTAACACCCCAAAAATCGTAGTTCAGCGAGGTAGGCGGAGTGGTAGTGCTGCGCTCGGGATAGGCTAAAAATTCCCCAACAGTTCTATGCGCACGACCATTGTCCTATTCGCGCACGATCAGTGATCGTGCGCCATTGATCGTGCGCAACCCACAAGAAATCGGAGTTCTGTCTCGGCTTATCACACGACCATTTCCTCTTCGCGCACGACCAGTGATCGTGCGCCTGTGATCGTGCGCCTGTGATCGTGCGCCCTGTTTATTCCTGTTCCGCGAAAACGTGCGGGATGACGATCCGACCGATCAAATATTCCGGGATTTGATCCAACGGCTGAGATGTTTCGTTGGGGGGCTTTAGGGCTTGGATGAGGGGTTAATCCCTCATATTTTCAAGCCTTTTCTCTCTCTTAGGTTGGAGAAAGGAGAAGGGGGCAAGGAGGAAGAAGAGGGGAGATCCGCCATTGTTGGAGCTTCGGAGCTCCGATCGCCGATCCGAGACCGGCAATGCGTAGAGGGCGTCAAGGCGCTTCTTCTCCACCGTTTGGTTGCAAGCTTCTCATGGCTAGGAGGAGATCTCAAAAGGTAACGACATTTCTCCTCCCGGTCTTTAGGATGCGTGCTTGGCATCCCTTTATTTTCTGCATTTTGGCACCGGATCCGTCGAGTGAGAGGGATCCGGGTCACCTTGGTTCAAGAGGAACCACCGGGTTGATTGTGTCCGTCCCCGGCATGTTTTGCACTAGAGATCCGCTCTGTTAGCGGATTAGGCATTGTGGGTGAAGCCGGATTTGTGGTCGTTGGTCCGATCGGGTGATGTTGATTTACACGCATTTTAGGGGTTTTGTTAGAAATCCGAATACGGCGAACTCGTCGTTGTGATGCCCTTGTAGCTTCGTGTGGTAACGAATGTTGGGTTTAGGGCGGAGAAATAATATGCGGATTTTGGGGCTTGTGATGCCTAGTGTTGGGCGAAGGCGCGATTGGTCTTTGTGGTCGGCTGGCTATCCCGTGAAGACTGAGATTCACGTGTGGAGAGTGTCCCGGCAAGATTAGTCCCTTCGATTGTTGACTGATGAGAATGTCTGTGCTACGGATGAGTCCGTTGACGGTCGCCAGGCGAGGCAATCGGTGGACGTTGTCCCGAAAGTAAGCCCAGGGCCTTGGGACGTTTTGGGTGGCCAGAATTCTTAGAATCGGTCTTAGTGCGTTGTTGGCGGCCCGAGCGTGTGAGCTGTTAGACAAGCCCGATGGCATGGTGGGCCAGGCGAGGTGGGTCTCAGCGAGAGCTCTTGGCCTTGGGTTTTGATGCCCCTGTGGGGAAGTAATGAGTACCTTTGTGTTGGTGATGTATGATGATGTGTTAGATTCATACGCTTTAGGGTGCCTTGGGTGAAACCCGGGTTTGCACTCATTTTGCATTGTTAGGCCCCTTTTATTACCTGCTCAACATAGAAACGTGGATGATGCTTGTGACACTCAGGCCTGTATTTATGTTGCTTTTCTTTATGTACATTTGCATACGAAGTGCTGACTTGCAGGGTGAAGTAGTTCCCCGGGGTCCGCTAGGACGGCCGAGAGGAGGGATGTTGTTACACCGCTTGTGGTCAGCCATAGCTGACCCTCGTTTACCGCTCTTTGTGATTTGGTTGCAGGGCAAGAATCATAGGCTGGACCCAGCGCGCCGGCCAAAAAGGCCTAAAGCCTCACGAAGTGCTTAGTTGTTTTCCTGCATTACTCTCTTCGTACTTTGTTATATCCGGCTTGCATGCCGAGGTAGTTTAGGGAAAAACTATCTTTCCCCTTTTGTTGGGATGTCTTTTATTATGGAATGTTTGATGATTTGGACGTTGATTTGTAAGGCCTTAAGGCCAGTTGGACTCCTATGTTGTGTGGGCAATCTCTATGGCTTTAGTTTGTTTCCGCTGTGTTGTCTGAGTTTTGAGATTGGGTAGTTAATATCATCTTTTAATACTAAAGCTGTGGCGGTTTTATGCTGTGGGGTCCCGGCCGGACCCTTATTATATGGTCATTACAGGGGAGGTGTTACATATGCTACACGCACATACATGCTAGAATGTTATGTTAGGAATTTTCAAATGTATTATCGCATTGCATACCACGCACCACATTCGTTTTCTTGTTATTCGTGCGCATTTATCGTGTAAGTGCTTAATTTGTATGTTTGGAAGCTTGTTTGTTGATTTAGGATTGTGTGGCAGAACAAGTTGTGACCCGTGCGGTGCTACTAGTAGAGCGCTAACGTGGCTTAAAAATTCTTGTATAGTAGATTTTATTACAAAATTATAGTTTTATTTACTTCTGTAGTGTAACTGTAAAATACTCTACTCGAACGGTGAATTTGGTGAATCTAGCGGTTGCCCTAGGTCGAGTGTAGAAGAGCTGTTAGCCTCGTGTTGTTTGAGTTGGAAGGAGAGGAGACCTCGCTCGGTGGTTAAGAACTTGCCCCTAGCTATTTTCAAAATGAGTGCGTTGAATGATCTTGTTGGGAGTATGACGTAGGCCATCATTTGATCTGATTGAGCTTTGATTTCCCAACCTAATATCACCCTTTGCTAGCCTCGTTGAGCCTTACCTTTCCTATTTGTTAAACTCCACCAAACTTTCACCAAGACCACATATCCTAACCTAAAACGCACTAGAGTCAAGCTTTGAAATTTATACATTTTGTTGATGATTGTGCGATGCGGAGTAATAAAAATTTGGAGGTGTGATGTGGTGTGTGCGCGCAGAAAAATGAAAAAAAACAAAATTTTAATTGATCCTAACCTATGTTATTATGGTTCTATAAAAAAAAGAGAGTTAATGAACTCTAAAAAGAATAGAACCATAAGTATGGTAGTCTCGCGCACACCATAGTGCTTAATTGAAGTTTGGGAGAGTGTGCTTCAAGGTGAAGATGTTAAGGTTGAATTTTTCTTATTTACCGGAGGTTTGGTGCGTTTAGCCTACGTTCTTCTACTTCATTACCGTACCTCAACCCAAGCCCAAGTCTAGCCTAAAATCCCTACTGATTCTTGATAAGATCGTCTCATGCAGTGGAGAAGGTGTGAAAGGGCAAGCATATGACCATCGACCTTGATGGATTTCTTGGAGAGCTCTTTCTTGAGATCCAGTTTGAACAACGCTCACCTCAGCAGTTCACGCTATTTTCCCTAGGGCGCGACAGTTCGATTCACCAATAATTCACCTCAGAGTAGTAGTATTTTGTATTTTACACTTGTAGAAGTTCTTAAAATATAGTCTTTGTTTTAAAACCTTTTCTACTTTTTTTTACACTCGTTAGTTCTTTACTTCCCATCATGTTTTGCCTGCATAGTTGCTTATTTAACATCAATTTTTCTATCATGGGATTGAGTGTTTGCCCAAGACGTGCAAACGAGTAAGTCTGGGGGTGTGATGAGTCCCATTTATATACACTTTTATGGACTCATTTGGGCTAGTTTTCACGCACTTGCACTTCACTTTTTGTGTAATAATGCTTATATTCCATTTAGTCACAATTCTCACATGAAGTGCACTTCTAGGCCCGTGTGGTGTATTTTCTTGATTATCACTGTTAATATCTTTCATGCTGTGTTATGTGCCACTTTTAGTGGTTTTGATTTGTGTTTATGCTGGAACAGGGGTCGTGCAGGTGTTCCTGGTACAAATCTGTACAAGAACACTGCGCACGATCACTGGTTATACTGCGCACGACCACTGATCGTGCGCCGCCAATCGTGCGCGATCATTTGCTGCCCAAAGTTGCATTCTGAATTTGGTCGTGCGTTTTTACGCACGGTCGTGCATTCGGTCGTGCGATCTTTATATTTTATAAAGTTTATGTCACAGGTTCCGCTGGGATAGTGCGCATGAGCGCCTAACTTCTAGTTCGCACGACCACTGGTCGTGCACCACTGGTCGTGTGCACTATTTCGCCAGCGCCTATTTAATGCCCTGTTCCGCGATTTTAGGGTATTCATTCCGCCCCATAGCCGCCCATCCACGGATTTTGGGAGCTTCTCTCCCCCCATTCGCCTCCCTTCATCCATCCATCCTCCGTTCAAGATCCGGGCATCGATTCGTCATCCAAACGCTCCGCTTACTCCACTCTGGCGAGTTCTCAACCACGCAACACTATTCAGGTGAAAAGAAGAAGAAGATGCAGGGATTCGGTGCCAGTTCAGAGGTTCAGTGAAGAAGACGGGGCGTTAGCGGAGGATTGACATCCCTTCGAGTAACCCGGGCATTAGCCGAAGCCGAGCCCGGATCCGGATTCACAACCCGGAATTCCGGCCGTGAACGACGGCGAGTCTTCATCCTTTGGTGACGAAACCTCTATCTCTCATTTTCATATTATTACTTGTTGTGTAATTTCTGAGATTTTGGTGTATTGAACAATTAGTTGTGATAATATAATCATGTCTCGTTATGTTATTGGTTGATGATCTCGTTGTGACAATCGTTCGGTTTCATTCACGTTCACAATTCATGCTATAGCAAAAGTGCTATTAGCATTTGCGAAGAGGTGCGCTCGACCCTCAACACTTCCGCCCTTGCGATCGCCCATCCGCGTGCCTTCTCATCCATGTGCTTTCCGAAGCACGGCATCGCGGCCGTTGCATCCATCCCGCCTTGCGAACCAGAGTTTTGACCCGCATCTCTCTTTTCTGCACTAGTTTAGGAAACCCAAAATCAAAGCCCCTATTTTTCCTTTAATTAACTCTTGTAATTATTTTCTCAATCCGAAGAGTCGAACTAACCACGCGCATTCCTTGAGAGATGATATTCAGGGACGTACTCCCAACTTTATTACTTGTGCGACTGGTGCACTTGCCGAACATGCATCAAGTTTTTTCAAAAACTTGATGCGCAAATCTTAGCACACCGCTATAGGCGGTAGCAAGACTGCGACACGAAACGGTAGTGTACCGATCGTTCAAGTAATATAAAATGTGGGAGTGAATCCCCAAGTATCGATCTCGAAGGAACATAGTAAGGTGGAGTTAACGTTCGAGGAAGGACTTGAGATCGAAGTCCTTTAGGTTGGATGGGAGCGAAAGGGGGTGATTTGGTTTGTGGAAATAAAGAGAAACTATTACAACTACTCCTATACAATGCCGATATGCAATGCTTCGCTTGGCGGGATGGAGACTAGGCAGGCCTTGAGCGTACTGCGTCGCAAGGGCGGATGGACGAGTAGGCAAGCAGAATCGAACTGTGCAGGCCATGAGCGCGCTGCTTCGTTAGGCGAATGGATTACACGGGCCGATATGCCACGCTTCACTAGGCGGATGGGCGAGTAGTCTTACGAAATGAGGGTCGCAAGCACCTCATCGACAAGCACGCCACTAGTAATTGTTAGTGCGGCACACGAACCTAGTGGATGGAGTGGTGGATGATGTGGTGGCGCATCTCATATACACAAATAACCAAATGGTTTCATAGAAATATGAAATAAACATTGCAAATAAAGATCATTGTGCATATCATCCAAAAATACAAGAATCTACCCTACAATATCATTACAAGTTGAAAGAGAGTAAGAAATCGACCGAATCCGAAGGCTGGTTGGGATTCACGGTTGGAATCGTAAGGTTGTCAATCCGCGTCCAAGCTCGGTCCGCAACTACGTCCGGGGTAGAGGAGGGCTGTCACTACCTCCCAATGGACCCGTCTTCTTCGTGTCACTATCCGCTTGGCTTCAATACATGGCTCCCAAGCTTGACGATGAAATATGGGCGGAGATCCTTCCTTTTGAAGCTTGTGGATGACGGAGATGGCCGAGGTGATCTACGGGCTTAAGATAGGCGTGAAGAATATCCCTGGAGCACCTCCTGGTGGTGGAAGATGATGCATGTAGCGGAAGAGGCGAACAGGGCTCGAAAACGGCGGAGGAAAATGATCGTCCGACCTAAATTCGCGGGCTGTATATTTATAGAAAATAGGGCGCACGATCAGTGGCGCACGACCAGTGGTCGTGCGCACTGAAAGTTGGTGATCGTGCACGCTGTGCCCAAAAACCTGCAAAACAAAACTACAGAAAATAATAAAGCGCACGATCGAACGCACGACCGTGCGTAAGAACGCATGACCAAATTCAGAAAGCAACTTTGGCCTGCAATTGAACGCGCACGATCGGCGGCGCACGACCAGTGGTCGTGCGCAGTAGAACCAGTGATCGTGCGCAGTGTTCCTGTACAGATTTGTACTGGGAACACCTGCACGACCCCTGTTCCAGTATAAACATTAATCAAAGACACTGAAAGTGGCACAAAACACAGCACAAGAATGATAAGTATGAAAATACACAAAAACGGGCCTAGAAGTGCACATAGCATGGAATATCAAATATGAACGAAAACATGCCTAAAGTGTAGTGCATAGATTAGAAAAACGGCCCAGATGAGTCCATAAATGTGTATATAATTGGGACTCATCACACCCCCATACTTACCTGTTTGCGCATCCCGAGCAAACCATCTCTTACGCGGACAAGAAAAACATAAGCTGGCATAGAAATTGTAAAGCGGAGTACCATGCGAAGTCGCAGGCTTATACGCATAGTAATACAGTAGAAAAAATTCCTAATTATACATATTAGTTTATACTTTTCTAGGGGCATATTTATATATTACATTTACTCAAAAAGTGAATCACGGTGAATCATAAGGTCGTACATAGGAAGAAAGTAAACTGAACGCTGAGGTGAGCATTGCCAAAGATCGGGGCTCGAGACAACCTCCATCGAAATCCATCAATGTCGGTGACCATAGGCTTTCCCGTTCGCACTGCCTCCACGGCACAGGTTTGACTCAAATGCGTGAATCAATAGGACTTTAGGTTTTAGATGAGGCTTGGGTTTAGGTGAGGTATACAATGATAAAAACGACGGCTCAAGCACAAAACCCAAATGAGCTTTTAAAACAACTCCTCACACACCAACATCGAATGCAAGTGCACCACACCCCCAAACTTAGATTTTTGCAACATGGGTGTGTGCACCGCCTACTCTTATTCATAAATTTACACAGATTTTTAATTAAGCTCATCTTCTTCTTCTTCTTTTTCTTTTTCTTTTCTCTCTTCTTTTTCTCATTTTTTTTCTTTTTCTTTTCTCTTTTTTTCAGCAAATGAATAATGAAGCGCATCCACATTTTCACAAAATAAAACACCACATCAATGCCCCAATCATGAAAATAACAAACAACTAAAGCTCAATTTTTGGGAGTGCGACTAGGATTGGCTTTTAGGCTTTGGTGAGATAAAAGTGGAGCTGAATCAAGAAACGGGTAGGCACAACTGGGCTAACGAGGATAAGATGATAGGAATGGCACAAAGGCTCAACCGGGCCCAAATGATGGCCTATATCACATTCACGCAATTGACTAACCATGTACCCATACTTCAAAAGTCACTTGGGGCAAGTTCTTAGCCACCGAGAAAGATAATCCTTTCTCCCGACTCGGGCAATACAAGGCTAACGAACGTCTACACACATTCCTATGCTACCGTTTGATTCACACCGGATTCACCAATTTTTGAGTAAAGTAAACAATATCTATGCAAATAGAAAGATATAAACTAAAAGCATAAAAAGAAATTGAATCTACACAAATTTCTATGCGAGACATGAGCACTTGACTAGGAGCACTCCAGGAGTCAACATTTTACTCCGCCTCATAATCCTAAGGCATCATCATGATCTTTCAATCACACAGAAAAATAATATTTACCCGAGACGCATAGACAAATAAGCGCGTGCTCAAGTGGGTGTTGTGATGTGCTGTGAAGATGAACAATACAAAATAAATGAGATTAATATACTTCTAGTATGCAAATGATATGTGCACGTGCAGTGGGTAACACATAGCGGCTCTCCCCCAGACCTAATCTAAACAATTCAACAAAATATATGGCAATGAAATTCAAAATGAAGCTAAGGGAAGAGGGTACCCAATGCTCAGCAAGTGAGCATCCCGGAAGACATGTGTAAACCAAGACAAAGCTGCAGCATCCGCCAGCTAGAAGAAGGACCTGCAGGGGTGAGCTCCGCAAAAATAAAAGAAAATGTACAAAGCAAAATAAAATACAACTAACTAAACTAAACTAGATGAAAATAAGAATACAGGAAAAGGTAAGATAACTACTGGGGTTAATGTCATCCCAGCACGACTTATTCAAATTTAAAAGAGTTCTAGCTAATGGGCGTATGAAGAAGGAAATGAACAGGTAACTGTTTTAATATGCGTGTCGGTAGCGGGTACCGATACGGCGACAGAACAGTTACCCCTCTACCTAAATAAAAATACCTGCTTAACACAGGTAGAGGAAATAGGAAGTAAGAAGAGGAGGAAGGCTGGTCCTCACTCGTCTCACCACAAAATAAATCCTTGCCCAACAAGGTGTCATCTCCAGGGAGGCAGCAGGAGGAGAAGGCAATGAATGAGGCTTCCTCTATGGAGGGGGGATCAACCTCCTCACATGAGAGGATACACTCATCATTGACTCGAGCAGAATGCTCCAAGCCCTCCTGGGGTACCTGTGAAGACTCAACCTGCACAGGCTCAGATGAAGAAGGGGGATCAAGAAATAAATAAGAAGAATGACTTAAATAAAAATCAAGCGGGGGAGTGGTCCCGGTCTCACTCCCATCAGATTGGGGAAGTAAAATAATGTCTGCATTGTTGACAATGCCGCAAGGTTCGGTTGGATCGATGGTGGCCTTCTCCAGGATTCGCACTTCCTCCACCGGTGTTGAGGAAAAATCCTCTTCACCCAGAAGGTTGTACTCCTCCATAGGAATAGGCACAACACAAAGATCGCCCGCCTCCTCTTGCGACGCATCTTCAACAATGTTATCAGAAATAAATGTAATAGGATGCACAATAGGGGGAGGAATAGGGCTTGAAAAAGAATCAGGCACCGATTCCTCACAAAGAATCGAATCTATGCATGGTGATACATGTACAGGGGAGATGGGCTCTGCAATGGCAGAGTCTAGATCAGTCACATATCTGGTGACTGTGTCCACATCATTCCCTTCAAAACTTGAAGGTGAAATGGACACATAACCGGATGTTGAAGGTGTGCTGCCAGAAGTAGGAGTCGGGACGATCCGGATATCCGGCTCATCATCCTCGTCCATCTGACGAAGGAAAGTAGCACAATCCTTCAAGGCATGATCCATGCTCTGACAAAATGAGCACTGCCTTACAGGCTTCTTTGGTGCTGAAGCCGAAAAGAAGTATGACAGCAGAGGCTTGGCAGAATAGCCATAGGACTTATGCGCACCATATGGAGTACCAGACGAATTCGGTGCTCCATATACTGTGCGTTGAGTGCTAGGGTTACTATCTCCCATTGGACATCTATCACTAGCATGAGATGTATCTCCACAAAAGTAGCAGCGAATATTAAACGCAGCCCACATAATGTGAAGATAAAATGATTCAGAATAAACACTACTGTGCAAAATAATACACCCAACAAAAATTTACTAAGCAACCTAATAAAAAAAACAAGAAAACAAATTAAGAAGAAATAAAACAAAAGAATGCAATACACAAATGAAAAGGGGTTAAATCTCAGATTCTCCCTCTCCAGAAAACTCACACGACTGTGTTCCCCGGCAACGGCGCCAAAAACTTGATGCGCAAATCTTAGCACACAGTTATAGGCGGTAGCAAGACTGCGACACGAAACGGCAGTGTACCGATCGTTCAAGTAATATAAAATGTGAGAGTGAATCCCCAAGTATCGATCTCGAAGGAACACAGTAAGGTGGAGTTATCGTTCGAGGAAGGACTTGAGATCGAAGTCCTTTAGGTTGGATGGGAGCGAAAGGGGGTGATTTGGTTTGTGGAAATAAAGAGAAAATATTACAACTACTCCTATGCAATGCCGCTATGCAATGCTTCGCTTAGCGGGATGGAGACTAGGCAGGCCTTGAACGCACTGCGTCGCAAGGGCGGATGGACGAGTAGGCAAGCGGAATCGAACTGTGCAGGCCTTGAGCGCGCTGCTTTGTTAGGCGAATGGATTACACGGGCCGCTATGCCACGCTTCACTAGGCGGATGGGTGAGTAGTCTTACGGAATGAGGGTCGCAAGCACCTCGTCGACAAGCACGCCACTAGCAATTGCTAGTGCGGCACACGAACCTAGTGGATGGAGTGGTGGATGAAGTGGTGGCGCATCTCATATAAACAAATAACCAAATGGTTTCATAGAAATATGAAATAAACATTGCAAATAAAGATCATTGTGCATATCATCCAAAAATACAAGAATCTACCCTACAATATCATTACAAGTTGAAAGAGAGTAAGAAATCGACCGAATCCGAAGGCTCGTTGGGATTCACGGTTGGAATCAAAAGGTTGTCAATCCGCGTCCAAGCTCGGTCCGCAACTACGTCCGGGGTAGAGGAGGGCTTTCACTACCTCCCAATGGACCCGTCTTCTTCGTGTCACTATCCGCTCGGCTTCAATACATGGCTCCCAAGCTTGACGATGAAATCTGGGCGGAGATCCTTCCTTAAGCTTGTGGATGACGGAGATGGCCGAGGTGATCTCCGGGCTTAAGATAGGCGTGAAGAATAGCCCCGGAGCACCTCCTGGTGGTGGAAGATGATGCAGGTAGCGGAAGAGGCGAACAGGGCTTGAAAATGGCGGAGGAAAACGATCGTCCGACCTAAATTTGCGGGCTTTATATTTATAGAAAACAGGGCACACGATCAGTGGCGCACGACCAGTGGTCGTGCGCACTGAAAGTTGGTGATCGTGCGCGCTGTGCCCGAAAACCTGCAAAACAAAACTACAGAAAATAATAAAGCGCACGATCGAACGCACGACCGTGCGTAAGAACGCACGACCAAATTCAGAAAGCAACTTTGGGCTGCAATTGAATGCGCACGATCGGCGGCGCACGACCAGTGGTCGTGCGCAGTAGAACCAGTGATCGTGCGCAGTGTTTACAGATTTGTACCGGGAACACCTGCACGACCCCTGTTCCAGTATAAACATTAATCAAAGCCACTGAAAGTGGCACAAAACACAGCACAAGAATGATAAGTATGAAAATACGCAAAAACGGGCCTAGAAGTGCACATAGCATGGAATATCAAATATGAACGAAAACATCCCTAAAGTGTAGTGCATAGACTAGAAAAACGGCCCAGATGAGTCCATAAATGTGTATATAATTGGGACTCATCACTAATCTCAGATGAGACTCATGTTCCTCCTTCGACTTCGAATACACTAGGATGACGTCGATGAATACCACCACGAACGAATCCAGGTATTGTCGAAACACTCTGTTCATTAAATCCATGAGCATTGATGGTGCGTTCGTCAAACCGAATAGCATCACCGAGAACTCAAAATGACCATACCTCGTCCCAAATGCCGTCTTGGGAATATCCTCTTCTCGAATCCTTAACTGATAGTAGCCCGACTTCAAGTCCAACTTGGAGTACACCGTCGACCCCACTAACTGATCGAACAGATCATCGATTCGCGGAATCGGATATTTATTCTTGATGGTCAACTTATTCAACTCGCGATAGTCTTTTAACAGCCGCATACTACCATCCTTTTTCTTAACAAACATCACCGACGCACTCCACAGTGAGGATCTTGTCCTAATATAGCCCTGCTCGAGTAACTCTTGCAATTGCACCTTTAGCTCAACCAGTTCCTTCGGTGCCATCCTAAATGGGGGACGCAACACCGGCCTCGCACCCGGCACCAACTCAATTGAAAAGTCGATTTCACGCTGAGGAGGCGCTCCCGGAAGCTCCTCGGGGAACACATCCTCTAATTCCTCCACCACTGGCACTTCTCTGATCGCCGACTTTGTGGAGTGAGTCTCCAACAAAGCTACAAATGCCTCTCCTCCTGGATTCACCGCACGCACCAATTGCACAGCGGAAATCAGGGAGCAAGCCACTCCGCCTAGGCCCTCGAAATTGACCTCCACTCTACCTTCACTCCTTAGGGTCACCACCTTCAACAGGCAGTCAATACTAGCTCGTTGCTCTGCAAGCCAGTCCATCCCTAGGATGATGTCAAATTCGGCTAGTGGTAGGATCGCTGCTACCAACTCGAAGTCACAATCGCAAATCCTCAGCACAATGCGTCCTTTCCTTCCAGTGGTCATGAAAGACCCATTTGGCATGCGCATGCTAAGCTCCACCTCTGTCTCGACAGTCTCAACACCGATTATTCGGATAAAGCTTTCCGTGAGAAAAGAGTGTGACCCTCCCGTGTCGAACAACACTCTAGAGGGGTAGCCAGAAACTAGAACAAAGCCTAACACGCGTATAACGAATATGAAAGGTCGCAAACAGGTTAAAGCTATTGAACGAAACTCTAAACTTTTCGTACCTATCACCACATCGGGTTGACGAATCGCTTCTTGCTGCCCGAAGTTGTACGCTCTACGCTGCACAGGAGGGAAATGAGAAGCACTCGACTCTGTCCCTTTCCCTTTCTCCCCAACACTAGGACCGGAACGCACCGACTGCTCTTGCCTCTGCTCTGGCTCAGCTCCACCCTCGAAACAAAACTGAGCTATGTAGCCCAACTTGCCACACTTGTAGCACGTCACTAGTCCCTTGGAACGGAACTCTCCAGAAGCCGCACCGCTCCTCTCGCCAGTCCTAAAAGGACGGGGCTTTTTCTTCCACCAACTTCTCTCAGACTTCCCTTGAGACTGAGATGGTTTACTTTCTCCCTGCTTTGCTGCAAAGCCCTTACGGCGCTGGGTTCGCTCCATATCGTTCTTCATTGTTCGAGCAGCTTCAACTAACTCATTGAACCCCGCATTCTGTAAGGCTATCAGAGGTTGCCTTAAATTCTCTCTCAGACCCTGATAAAAGAGATTATCCCTCTCCTCATCGTCTGCCATGGTCATCCCCGCGTAATGACCCAACTAGGTAAACTCCTGCAAGTACTCGTCTACTGTCTTCTCGCGTTGCACCAAGTGAAAGAACTGTCGCTGAAGGGCTAACCTTGTCGAAGAGGGGATATAGCGCTTTAGGAAGTAATTCCTGAACTCTTCCATGGACGGGATACGTCCAGGGAAATGACGACCCCTATGATTCACCCACCACAGCTTGGCGTCGCCCTTTAACATGAACGCCGTGAATTGGGACTGCTTGTCCTCAGGGGTCTCTGCCGCTTTCAGGAGTTCCTGAATTCTCGCCAACCAATCCTCGGCGTCCGTCGGAGTGCCAAATCCTTTGAATGTCGGAGGATGGAAACTCAGATAGTACTTCATCTAACGATCCCCTTGCCCAACCTCTCTTTAGGCTAACCACTCTACCTGCCTCACTCCCACCTCCGGTGTCACAGTAACCAGAGTAACAAGAGTCACAGCCTACACAACAGGCGTCGCAATCTGTGGCATTGTCGCAGCTTGAGCCATCACCATTGCCTCTGCTAGCATATGACAGAATCTGTCAGGGACACGCCCATATTCACAAGGGTTGGGGCCGTTGCACTGCTTGCCGACGGCTTCTCTTGTTGCCTCGACGTCCACGTATCGTCGCCACCATCCTACCATAAGTAAGGAAACAACAAATCAAACTTTATTCGCAAGACCAAGGACACTCATGGTCCCGCAAGATACTCCTATGTGGATAACCTCTTAACGCGATCTGAACACGTTAAACCTCAGAAGAACGCTAACCTGGCTCTGATACCAAATTGTAACACCTCCCCTGTAATGACTATATAATACAGCTTCGGTCGGGACCCCATAGCATATAATCGCCACAGCTTTAGTATTAAAAGTGATATAGATCTAACCATCTTAAAACTTAGAACGAACACAGCAGAAATATTAAATAAACCACAAAAGTTGTCCACATCTACATAAGAGTACCACGGCCTTAAGGCCTCACAAAACCCATACTCAAGTCAATCAAACAGGGCATAGAAAATGTCCAAAAGATCATCACAAACCTAAGCTACCTCGGCGTGCAAGCCGGAATAGGTAAAGACAACATAGTCAAACAAGAAGACAGGAAAAGTGCACTTCATGAATCTTAGGCCTTTTTGGCCGGCGAGCTAGGTCCATCATGCGATCCTTGCCCAGCATCCAAATCACAAAGAGTGGTATAAGGAGGGTCAGCTTTGGCTGACCAATAACGGTGTAACACCCCTCCTCCCGGCCGTCCTAGCGGACCTCGGGGAACTACATCACCTTGCAAGTCAGCACTTCGTATGCAAATGTAATAAATAGTAATAACATAAAAATGACAGGCATGAGTGTCGCAATCATCAACATGTTTCTATGTTGAGCAATAAAAGTAAGGGGGCCTAGCAATGCAGCATGTATGCAAACCTGGGTTTCACCCAAGGCACCCTATGGCGTGTATGCTCTTAACACAACAACACACATCATCATTTCAGAACAAACCAAGGATACTTATCACTTCTCCCACGGGGGTGCAAGCCCAAGGCCAAGAACTCCACAGAGACCTCACCCCTTACATGGCTCATCTTGCAAACTGGCGCATCAGCATACTTATTCTGCCACAATCACTAAGCCAAGAGACAAGAACTCCACTGAGACCTAACCCCTTACATGGCTCACCTTTCCAATGGGCGCATCAACATACTTGTTCTCGTCAGTTAGCCCAAAAGGGGACTTGTCTTGCTGGGAAACTCTCCCCACATGATTCCAAGTATTCACGGGCTAGCCAGCCGACCACAAAGACAAAGTCACACCTTCACATACAAGCGGCTTCACAAGTCATTCACCACGCATGCAAGTTACCCTTTCCAAACCACCGTTCGTTCTCACACAAAACATAAAGGCAACACATGCGACATTTTCGCCGCCATCGGATTTCTAGCAAAAATTCCCAAAATGCACGTTCAGCAACATCACTGAATCGGACAACCAGCCACGATTTCGGCTTCACCCACAATGCCTAATCCACTAATGGAGCAGATCTCTAGTGCAAAATCATGTCCGGGATGGACTCAATCAACCCGATGGTTCTTCTTGAACCAAGGCAACCCAAACCCCTCTCAATCGAGAGATTTGGTGCCATAAATTTCAGAAAAGAGAAGGTAAAAGCGATGATGCCATGCACGCATCCTAAAATCGGGAGGAGAGATGTCGTTACCCTAAGATTTCTCTTCCTCGCCATAGGTCAGTTGAAAGTCACGGATAGAAAGAAGCGCCTTCTAGTCCTGTCCACGGATCTGGTTTCGGATCAACAAACGGAGCTCCGGTGCTCCATCATTGGCGGATCTAGCCTTCTTCTTCCTCCAAACCCTACCCCTTTCCTTAGCCTCCAAAAGCACCAAAAGACTTAATGGAATGAGAATAGAACTTCTCTGCCCTATTTAGAGCCTTAGGACGCACTTATCTGAACCTTAGGATCAAGATCTAAGAAGATCAGACGCCCAAAAATCACAACTTATGGACCTGGTTCCGTCAGCTAGCGTCGGCGCTAGTGCTACCGCCTACGCTAGCCACTCGACGAAAACCCTCCGACGAGAAATATCTCAACGGCACGACGGAACTTCTTTACCCGACGAAAAGCTATCGTCGGCGCTAGCGTTACCGCCCGCGCTAGCTCTTCGACGAATTCCCTTCGACGAAACCGCCTCGACGAATCCAACTTGACGAACACCATCGAAAACAAGAGTTTTACTCGACGGGACAGCTAACGCCTAGCGCCAGCGCTAGCGTCGGCGCTAGCTCCCAGCTACGAAAGACTTGCCCTACTCCTTGGGCATTCCAACTTCCGCACTCAGCGAAACCTGGTGTGTTGCACTGTGCGTACCGTGGCCGCACACTATGGGAGCATGGCAATTGCCGACCAGGCGACTGACAAGGCGGTCTTGCGGTCGTGCGCCATGTGCGGGTGGCCGACCGTGGGTTCTTACCCCATGGGTGTGCGGCCAAGGGTGGTCGTTCAGGCTGTCGGCCACCGGGCGTGCGGTTGCTCGACGGCGGCGTGATGGCGATCAGTTAGAGTGACGGTGGGATCGGTCCGTGCGCGGTGATCGTGCGCGGTGATCGTG
Organism: Dactylorhiza incarnata; assembly: GCA_033032865.1. Classification (NCBI taxonomy): domain Eukaryota; kingdom Viridiplantae; phylum Streptophyta; class Magnoliopsida; order Asparagales; family Orchidaceae; genus Dactylorhiza; species Dactylorhiza incarnata. Next base: position 2,200,349 of record JAWHQI010000175.1, on the reverse strand, counting down.
CGCGTGGTGGTTTTCCTCTTAACTCCCCACCAAGAGAGTAGGGGTTAAGGAATTTCGGCTATTTGCAGCCCGGATTATCTATATAATGAGGGTGACCCCATAATTTTCCCCGCAAAGTCCCCGAAGTCCGAAGCCAGTGTGAGAGAGGCGCTGGGACTTTTTGTGTGAGAGAGTGGTGGTGATTATGGCGGATCCGTGCAATGTGGTGTGTAAGGAGACGCGTAGAGAAACTTGGAAAGAGGTATGTGTGGCGTAGTGGTGCGAGCAAGAGGCGCCCGTGCACTGTGCGCATGAGAGAGGGTATGCGCGGAGCACGAGCGGGGGTAAACGCGCGTAGAACCCGCGCACACGGGGATGATTTATGTGCGTGCAACACCCATGTGCATGAAGCGCCCCGCGCGTGCACGATTTGTGCACCGCCCAGTGCGCTCAAGAGGTGCGCACCTCCCCGCGGGAGCATAAGGTACATGCGCGTGAGGGCATGCATGCGCATGAGGGCGTGCACGCACAGTACCCGTATGCGCAAGGGTGCGCACGCCCAGCAGTGTACGTGTGGCGCCCCGCGCGCGCCTAGTGGTGTGCGCCCAGTGGTGCTCGTGTAGCACACGTATGCGGGTGCGCACGTGCAGCACCTGCATGTGGGTGCACGCATGCATGGGTACGTGTGCGTATGCGCACTCGCATGGGTGCACGCATACATGGGTGTTACAGTATGCTGCTTGCACATGCGGGCGATGCCCATGTGTGGCGGCTTGCATGGTTGTGCTTGTATTTAGGCTATTGATTTTGCAAATATTTATTCATTTCCTCTTTCCAGACTATGAGGCGATGTTCGCAAGGCAGGCCGATGTGATTGCGCTCTTCTCTTACTATAGAGCAGGTTGGTATATGGAGAAAGCGGTACGGGATACCTGCTGAATTAGAGATAAAGATCCCGCAGATTAAGGAATGCATACAGAATCCTCCGCGAGGTTGGATGACATTGTGCGAGTCATCGCTAAGATTCGGGTTTTGCTTGCCCCCTGTGAGGAAGTTATTGAGATCATGAAGCACTACAATGTACACATATCCCAGTTTACTCCTGTCGGGGTGACGCAAATCATGGACCTGATCGCCTTCTTCAGGGAGCATGCATCGAGGTTCACTTTGGATCATTTCAGGCAATGGTGTGACTGTTAAGATTTTAGAGGTCCGGAGTGAAGTAATAATGCGGAACACTTCAACACAATTCACAAGCGTGACAATCAATGGCAATGGGAAGCCAGAATAGTGCTCTTGTTATTCACTATCTATTTACAGCTCGAGACATACATGGCGAGACATGATTCAAAGGAATCATAGAGGAGAGAAGCACAAGACAAAAACAAGCCACCAGCGAACTGCCAAAGCAGTGATCACCAGACCGCTCAAACATGCAAGCCGCAAGGCTATCCCTGAGACTGCGCGAACAGAGCACAACCCGCTGCTATCAGCCCGCAATCACAGACTGCACAACCTGCTGCTTTATTCAACTGCTGAAACAACTGTTGTCCGCACTTCTTGATTGCCCAGACCGCACGGTCTCAAGATCACAGAAGAACCTACGAACACTTGACGAAGAACTGCTTCATGTTGCAAGACCGCAACTCAAGATCGCCTGACCCTTAAGGTCGCCTGATCAACTGAGTCCGCTGCATATACCAAGAACTCCTAAACACAGTCCGCACAGATAGATCGCTGCCAAACTAGTTTATTCAAAGCTGGAACGAAAGGAGAATACTGACGGTGACTACTAGCCGCTAACCTGCGAATAGAACAACCCGGTCAGACAACTCAAACCGCGTGACCTCAAAGTGGGACCGGCACAATCAAGCCAACCTTAGTTCTTATAGTTCTTGCGTATCAATGGCTACCCCGACGTCCCTATTTATAGGGAAATGAATGGTTGTTGTCACCGCCCCAAGGGATACAACCACCTTCCTTATTGAAGCGTGCGGTCTCCAGAACCAAACCGTGGGGTATCTTCAAGACCTTATTACACTTAAGCAAAACTGTCCAAGACAGCTTGCTAAGAACAAACCAGAAGACCGCACGGTCACTTATAAGAACAAACATATGAGCATCTGACCAATCAGGAGCAGACCGCCAGAAACGAGCTCATACAGACTGTAGTACTAGACCGCAGAAGTGACCTCTAGTACAAGACCGCCCAGTCTAAACCAGAACAGGATACTTGGGCAGGCAACAGAGCACAGGCCGCCAACACCAGAGACACGTGACCACACCAGCCAGATCGCCACACCAAGCTCGCGGATTCCAGAAGTAAATCGCAACACAAGTCACACGGTCTCTGCAGTCTCCAAGAATAGACCACCCGGACAGTCCACTTCCACTTCAAAAATTTAACAGCGACATGCGCTCTGATGGAGGCGAGCGGATCGAGGTTTACAGCAATAAGCATTAGCTTGAGTTTGAGAACCGGGCAGACCATCGTCATGGGAACACCTTGTTCGATATGTTAGGAATTCTTGGGGCTTGCCGGAGCTCTGGAATTCACTCCCCGACCGCTATCATCGCTTGAAGGGACATGAGCGAGAGTTTATCCCAGTGCTGGGGTTTGTTGAGCCTCATGCGTTGGCGAATCCTTTGTTTGCTCTCTCCATCTCTGTCAAAGAGAAGCATCTCTAATTGTGTAGTCTATCTACTGACGTTGAGCATCTTGCAACAGTTCTGTTGGATTGAGGCAGGAAAAGGAAGCTAGATTTTAGGAATGATAGATCATATTTAACGCCTCATCTTCCTCGTCGAACGGAGGGGCGTACTAACAAGGTGACTCTATGTAGCTCGAGGGTTGATGATATTCCAATCGA